>JAVHLV010000396.1:0-54384 GCA_036785495.1 Colletotrichum neosansevieriae
CCCCCCCCCCCCCCCCCCCCCCCCCCCCCCGCGGGCCGCAAACGTTACGACCGACGCAATGGGCCCGGCTCCCTCACCCACCCGGACAACAGGCTCGGGGCCTTCGCCGACAGAAGGCTCCGAGACGCCAAGGACGGCGAGCCAATCCCAGATCCCTACCGGCAACACCAGCGGGAGCGGGATCGGGGGAGGCAGCGGCCGAAAGGTAGAGCGATCATGTAACCTATGCCACAGACGGAAGATACGGTGCGACAAGAAGTCGCCGTGCTCGTCGTGTATCCGCGGCGGGTTCCCCTGCGTCTACCCGCAAGCGGGCCAGCCGATGCGCCGGGTCCGAAAGACCACCATCGCCGACGTGGCTAGCAGGATATCGGACCTGGAGAAGACGCTCATCGCCAGAGCGGGTCAGCAACATCAGCTCTTCCGCAGTCAGGCATCACCGGCCGTGGAGACGGCGGCGCCGGCGCCGGCGCCGACGCCGAATCCGACTGCTTCGACATATTCTAGACCCACGACGGCCCCGCCGTCGGGGTCGTACGCGAAGAGTCCTGGTGATGAGATCTTGGTGAGGAAAGGGACCTCAAGTCAGTACTTTGATGAGGTCCTCATCTCGAGGGTTATCGAGGAGGTAAAAACCCTTCCTCTAAGTGATCGTGACGGGAGGGACGTGCGGGCTGAGCATATGATTTAGGAACACGATATACAGTCGGTCTTGACAACGCCTCGGAGCGAACATGCCACGCAGGCTGCGCCGTCACCTTTCAACCCGATGGGTATCCTCTCAACCCCCGACCTCAAGACGAACCTCACAGAGCTCTTGCCTTCGAAATGGGGGGCGATAGAGTTATGGAGGAATTACGTCGACAACATCGAGATCTGCAACAAGATAACTCACCGACCCACGGCGGAGATCCTCATCTACACAGCAATAGACGATCCCGCCAACGCGCACCTCGAGGCGTTGGCCCTCATGTTTGCCGTGTTCTTCGTTTCGACGATTGTTCTCGACGCGAACACAGTCCAGAGAATAATCGGAGAAGACAAGGTCACTGCCCTTCATCGCTTCAAGACCGGCTTGGAACAGGCATTTGCCAAGGCCGACTTTCTCGAACACCCTTCGGTCAAGTTGCTAGAGGCTTTGGCTATCTACCTAGTGAGTTGGACCTCTCTAGGACCACTCTTTCAGATCATGGCTCGTGCTAACAACAAGACTCCAGGCCGCTCTTCGTATACACAACCCCGGCCGAGGTCTGTGGACTTTGAACGGCTTAGCCATTCGAGCGGCGCAATCCATCGGTCTGCACCGCGACGGCAGCCGGCTCGGTCTTTCTCCCTTCGAATCCGAGATCCGCCGCCGGCTTTGGTGGCATCTGGTGGCTCGCGACGGCAGGGCTTCCGAGGATTACGGCATCCAGAACCCGACTAGGTTCAATCTGTCAGCCGGCGTGAACTACCCCTCCAATCTCGACGACAACGATCTGTATCCCGAGATGGAGGCACTCCCGCCGGCGAGACCAGGATGGACGCAAATGACACTCGTGCTTATCAACATCCAAATTGCCAGGTCGTGGCATCAGCTCGCAGAGTTCGCGTCGGAGTGGAAGGACAAACCCGTCCCGGAAACCGTTCGCGACAAGATCGTCAACGACTTACGAGACTACGCGGAGGGGTTCCTGCGGCACTGCAACCCCGTCATCCCCCACCAACGGCAGACGCTGCTCGTCGCACGGTTCATCATTCGGAAAGTCGATCTCGTCACGAGGCAGCAGTGGCTCAACCTCGAGCACCCGGAAGCTCGCGAATCCTTCGCCACCGAGGAGAACCTCAACCAGGCGCTGGATATCCTCGAAGCGGGCATGAGTCTCGCCTCCGACGAGCTGCTCCGGCCGTATCGCTGGTCCATGCGCGCGTATCCGCAATACCACATGATTCTCTACACCCTCTGGCATCTCTGCGTCAAGCCGGGAGGGCCTAATGTCGACAGAGCGTGGAGGGCAGTAGACGCGGCTTTGGACAACGCGCGGCACGTCGGCGTTGGATCCGGGCCCGCGGAAATGATGACGGTCCTGGAGGCTCTGAGGGCGAAGGCCCTGGCTATTCGCCAAGGCGCGGCTGGAGGTGGTGAGAAGGAGAAGGGGGCGTATCCGACGCCTGGGGCGACTGACGAGAGGTCGGAGACTGAGGGGGCGGAAAACCCCTTGGATGGCATGAATGCTGCGGAGAGCATGGACTGGAACGCCGTTACGCAGGACTTTCCTGACTGGAGCACGCTGATGACGGAGTTCCAAACGGACGGGTTGGCTTTCCCGAATTACCTGGAATAGAGCGGCTCCTGGCAGGATGCGTTGACGGTCGCTGCGGCTTGATGGGGTGGGGGGGAGGGGGGAGATCGCAATGATCTGCCCATCAATGAATGATACCACTACACTCTGCCACGTCAAGTTAGAAAGTCTTGTGAAAAATATCAATGTACAAGAAAGCGGGCTCTGCTTGACATTGTTAAATCCTGGCACCGCGTCATTTGGATTGATTGCGGTATAGAAACGAGACCCTTCAAAGCCGGAGTTTTATCAACTCATGAGAGCCTCGATTCGACAGGTTCCCCCAAGGCTCGTCCGATCACGTCTCACGTCTCGGATGGGAATTCTGACTTTCCCCAACCAACTCTGCTTACAAAACCCGAGTTTCGGTCGGGGTCCAAAAGGCCGATAATGCGTCGGGACATTCCCGACACGTCGTTGCGACAAACGCGCCAACATACCACGTTTGTGTCTTCATTGTCGGCTTGGATGATGCGAGATGAACCGGGACTTTTAAATTGGCTGCTGGAGATCCTACACCTGCAAATCTCTTATCTCGGGCCCGTTATCAGTTGCCGAGAGACTCGATATTGAGCGCCAAAGAGTTCGGTGCGGGGTGTCTGACGCGGTATCACCATTTCAGGTCGAGATGGCGTCACGCCGGGTTCGGCCCCGACCCACCGAAACTCAAGATATCTCCAACCGGAGCCGATGCGGCCCAAAGACTCCAAAGACTCCAAGCAATTGATAAAGAGTGTATATACGCTTTCTGTAGGGCGTCTTGCGTCCACCTAGTGTGTGTGCCCTGCATCGGAAAGCTCACTTGGAATCACGGACGTCTGGCCATGGGGAGCAACGGCCGGCAGCTTCAGGTCGCTGTCATCGGCGCAGGTATCGCTGGCTTGACAGCGGCTGTTGCGTTGAAAAACCATGCTGGAATCAGTGTTCAGATTTACGATAAGGCCAGAGAGCTTCGAGAGATCGGCGCCTCTATCGCCCTTGGACCAAACGGCTTGAGAACCCTAGAGAAACTTGGCGTCGACAACGCGCTCGACGACGAAATCGCTTTCCGCAATAAGTCAGGGTACCCCATGATATATAGGTAAGTAATTTTGCCGTCTGGATTTCGACTCAAGTTCTGATTAGCAGCAGGCACTATCAAACCGGCGAAATCGTCTCAGTAGACGAGCACCGTGGCCACGTCGAGCCCCGCCATAAGACGGCTCGATTCCACAGGCCGCATCTGCAGCAGGCTCTTCTCAAGCACATGGACCGTTCAAAACTCCACCTCAACAAGGCGTTCAGTGACATGGAAAATGACCAGTCCACGGGGAGGCTGACTATCAACTTCACCGACGGCACTTTCACCGAGGCTGACGTCCTTCTCGGCGCTGACGGCATCCACTCCCGAGTGCGGAGCTTTTACGTGCCGTCTTCTCGGTCAAAGTGGACCGGCTGGACGGCCTTTCGCGCCGTATTCCCCATGTCGCATCTTGCTCATATTCCCGATATCCCGGACGAAGCGGAGCACTGGTGGGGTGTCGATCGAACGTGGTTCATGTCGAAGCTGGGCCGAGACTTGTTCTGCATCGTCGCGTCCCATCAGAGCGATCCCGGCACGAAGGATGCGTTGTATAAGGATGCGGTATGGAATACGGACAGTGATGTGAACTTGCTGAAGGAGCATTATAAGGACTGGCATCGCTTGGTCAGAGACATCATCGATGCTACGCCGGCAGATTCGCTAAGGGTTTATCCCAATGCTTCCGCGCATGGGCTGGACAGCTGGGTCCTCGGAGACGGGCGGGTGACCTTTGCCGGTGACGCGGCGCATGCCCACGGCGGTGCGTTTGCGGCGGGGGGAAGTCTGGCCATTGACGATGCGTGGGCTTTTGCGACTTCTCTCCAGCATGTGTTCCCTCCCAACGCGACAGAGCTGCCCTCGGCTGATGACATTCGGAGGGCTTTGAGGTTGTACGAGAAGACGAGGAAGGCGCACACCGATAGGGTGCTCGATACTGTGCACTCGACGAATGCGAAGAAGATGGAGAGAATCGGCAAGGTTGAGACGGATGAGGAGCTGCGGGCGCGGATGAAGAATCGTGTTGAGCCCGTCTGGATTCACGAGCATGATGTAGAAGCGGTGTTTAGGCAGATCCTGGCCGACGAAGGGGCGAGTGAGGTGAGGAAAGCAGAGCTTCAGATAGAGAGTCGACTTTAGATCCGTAGATGATTCTGAGTTTAGTGACGTCGACCTTTACTCGCTTGAGAATGAACAAGATTATGTGAGACATCTCAAAAGCCTGCCGTCATGGAACGATTCCAACCCTCTTATTCCACTTCCAGTTTGACTGCAGAAAAGTGATGGGTGTGATCAAACAAGAAGAGCGACGAGAACGTAATTAGTCTCATTGAGTGAAGGGGGACTAGACTGTTTTGCAACTGCAACTGGAAACACATGATCCAAGAGACGAGGGTTTATTTATAACATGCTTCAAGTACTCTGTATTGCCGAGAAATTCATCATGATTTAATTTACTACAGTACATTTACATACAAATTGATGAGTGAGAATGGGAGTGAGGCTTCGGGTGGTCCCTGCGCTAGCTGCCGTTGTGGTGCGCCAGTGTCACTCCAGCTGCCCTGCTTCACCGTTAAAGTGGAGCATAAACAAGTCTCTCATTGGCTAATTGCGCAGCTATTTTCCACTAACCGCCTTTCCCGAGGCACCTGGTCCGTGCGTGTTCTTAGGCCAATGAAAGAACTCGCGCGGCCCCCACCTGCGTCTTCCCGTCTGAGTCTCTGAGAAGGTTTTCTCCCGGTCGCGCCCTCGCGCGCCCTCCCGCCCTCCCGCTCTAGGTACTTATCGCCTGGCAGCTGAAAGCTGATAATGGGATGTACCTTGTACACTCCTTCCCCAAGCTCCCTCTTCGTCTCGTCTCGTCGCAGCCAGCCGCTCTCACCCTTGCGAGGCACTGGGAGGCTGCATTTCGAGGAAGCAGAGGTCACTTCTGGTTCCGCCGGGGTAGCGACTCTTCTTTGCTGGCTTCTGGCACTCGAAGCTGCTTACTACCGTCAATTGTGTCACCCCGCTTCCCTCCTGCTGTTGCGCGCGACGGCTGAGCATCCTCGTCCTGTGTTTGCGCCTCTCGTTATGGCACAGCCTTGCTTCCCTTTACTGTCTCCAACAATGGCATCATGAAGACCTGATTGATTGGTATTCTTACAACCCTCAAGGCATACTCTCACCTTACCGAAGGTTCGCGAGGCAATTTCTAACATGTGCTCTACAAACTAGCGATCCCATCATGGCACCGCTAACGAAGCCAGCACAATCTGCCCCGAGGACTCCCAGGAAGCCCAGGCAAAGCGAACGAGTCGTTGAGACCATTGAGAAGCTCAACCGCGACTACAATCTCGCCATCGAAGTACCCGACGTCACCCTCACACCTCTCAAGATCTCGAGTCGCGCCAAACACGACGCTGCCTTCGCTCGAAGCGACAAGATCGTCCGTGGCATAAGATACCACTGCTACCAGCACACTACAGTTCTTGATAAGATCTTGCACTCTTTCCACATGGAAGCACGTGCCGCAAGTCAGAAATGGATACGCTTGACCGATTGCTATCATGAAAGTGGTCCGGCTACCCCAGAGCCCCCGAAAGCCGCCTCGCCTGGCGAGGTGCTGGATCTCCAAGAGACGCTGATCAGTGTCCTGGAGCGCGCGAATCCAAAGGCGAGACCCAGAACGTTTGCACGCGCTCAAAGCGGCCCGGCCGATTTCGCTTCCATCGAGACACCGAAATCCAAAAGAAGACACCTGAGTGACAACAAGAGAGACTCGCCCAAGAGAGTGAAGGCGAGCCCTCCACAAGGCGAAGACGTCGAAGAAGTCATTGCAGACACTCTGGACAAGGTCCCAAGTCGCTCAAGATCTGCTAAGCCCGAGCTACTTTCTGCACAGTTCGCCAGATCGCCGGGCGAAGCCAATCAAAGAAACTCCAAATCGGATGTCCCGCCTAACGTTCCTCCCGTGGCCAAGGAAAGCGCGTATGGCAATCCTTCCGTTGCGACGTCGGCCACCAGAAGCCGCGCTTCAATATTCTCTGTCGCCCAGGGGTCGCTTCCAAGCACCCAGGACACAGTGCCGGCCCCGAGCCTCGAGGCAAATAGGGGAGCTTTCTTGGGTTCCCAGGAGCCCAAGTCGTCCCAATCACACGACTTCTTCCCGGCATCTTCTGGTCATCTTGATGCTCTTAACGTATCCTTCGCTGAGCATGAAGCGGAGACTTCCCCAAGACTTTACACTAAACCCCCAGGCTATGCGCCAACGCCGCTGGGCAGTTCCCCTGGTCTGACCACCATCTACTCCGAAATCTCCGGCATAGACGATCCGGCTTTGTATCAACCCATATCAAGCCCTCTCAAACGGTCCGAGCCGGTCACTCTTCCGTCTCGCCTTGACGCCACCTGGCGTGAGTTTCGAGGGCCCCTACCCTACCTACGGCTGCGTCTATGCTACGGGAGCCATAGCCTCGTGCTCATACGCTGACCAGTTGCTAGCAAGATTTCCGGCTTGGCTCAACCGGGCTCCCTTCGCCGTTGCGTGGGAGATCACCCGCATCGCCCTTCACTGTGGCGTGGATCTTGGCGAGGTAGTCATGTCGTACGAGGAGGCTTGGATCAATTACAACAACTTGTGGAAGACACTGCAGTCGCATCCCTCTTTTGCAGAGAAGCATTTCCCAGAGAGACCTACCATTGATGCTTGGACTGCAGGGCTAAGCGGCTTTCAGTCTCCTCGAGGGCAGCATGTTACTTTTACAGCCTCTCTCACTCAAATGAAGAAGACCAAGTCAGGCCCAATATTCTCTCTGACGATGGATCCGATCGCTCTGGATCAAGGCTGCCGCCTGCACCGCCAATTCGGCTCTGATCGCTTCTTGGAGCTTGTGATCCCTTCACCAAACTCATGGGAACGGCCAATCAGTGGTCCCGATGCATCGCAAGAGGTCATCCGCTGGTTTACTTCCCGCTTGCACTATCTTGCGGGTAGGCAGTGGCGAGCTTTCTATGCCAGAGACGCCGGGCACAAGAAGCCTCAAACCAACGTGTGCCTTGGTCCCGATCCCAAGCCCGTCTTCAAAGAAAGATTGAATCTCTTCGCGGAGAATGGGAACAGTTTCCACTCCGCTCTTCCAATTGGTGCTACGCCCATGGACAATCCCCGTGAGCTAAGGGTCAAATTGGGAGTTCGAGAAATGCTCGACTGGTTATTGCAGTTCGACAGCAACGAGTTTCAGCCGTACCTCAAGCTATTCGCCCGCATCCAGCTCGGTAGGCTTGAGACATTCTGCGATATCCTCGCCTGGCATCTGACGTATTCACAGGACTTAGCAAGACGACTCCAGTGGTTGTTCTCGACCGAAGCCAGATACGACATCGAGATGCAGACTTATTGTCGCCCATAGGCAAAGTCATGAATGATGGCATTGGGCTCATGTCGCGGTCACTTGCCCGCAAGATCAAAGACGTCCTGGGTCTAAGTGACGTGCCATCTGCTATACAGGGACGATTCGGCCCAGCGAAAGGCATGTGGCTGATAGACATCAAGGACTCTGACGACGATGTTTGGATAGAAACGTGGCCATCTCAGCGAAAATGGAACTGCGACTTTTCTGATGCGCAACATCGAACTCTCGAAGTCCGAGCTCATGCTGTAGAGCCCCGATCGGCAAGTCTGAATGTGCAGTTCTTGCCTGTCCTAGAAGATCGCGCGATCGACAAGCCTGCCATGCGGCAGGCGATTGGGGATAGTTTGGTGGACGAGCTCAATCGAGAACTGGAGGGCCAGAAAAGTGCCATGAAATACCCTGTTCAGTTTCGACAGTGGATCAACGAGAACTCATTGAGTAGAAAGCAGCGCTTAGTCAACAACCGGGTGCCCTTTCTGGCCGGTCTCCCCGATTCTCCTGAGGAGACGATGAACTTTCTGATCGATGGTGGATTCGAGCCCTCGAAGCAAAAGTACCTGCAAGAAATCGCATGGAACCTTCGACGGACGAAATGCGAGAATCTCAAGAAGAAGATGAGCATCAAAATTCCCAACTCAGCCTACTTCTTCATGGTCGTCGACTTTTGGGGATTCTTGGAAGAAAACGAGGTGCACTTGAGCTTTTCGTCCAAGTTTCAAACCGATTCCTTCTCTGACTCCATGCTCCATGCGTGTGATGTCCTTGTCGCCCGATCCCCCGCTCACTTTGTGAGCGACGTCCAGCGAGTCAAGGCCGTCTTCAAACCGGAGTTACATGCGTTAAAAGATGTTATCGTCTTTTCGGCAAAAGGAGATGTACCTCTGGCTGACAAGTTATCAGGCGGCGACTACGATGGAGACAAAGCATGGGTCTGCTGGGAACCCACGATCGTTTCCAACTTCAAGAACCAAGACGTGCCACCAAGCCCGGACCTGTCAAGATATCTTAGGAAGGACAAGACGGCCTACGCGGAGTTGGTGCGCCAATACGGTAAAGTTGGAGCTGTGTCCGAGATGATAGACAGGAGCATTTCGTTTGGCATGCGCCCGAGCTTTTTGGGAATAGCAACGAATTTCAAGGAACGGCTGTGTTACCGAGTGAACAGTGTCAATAACGACTACGCTCTATATCTGAGTACACTCCTTGGAAACCTTGTCGACCAATCCAAACAAGGTTTCGAGTTTACCGCAGACGACTGGAAAAGATTCCGCCGGGAGTTGCTCGACAGCCACAAGTTCAAGGACCTGGACGAACCGGCTTACAAGAGCGAGAGTTGGTCCAGTAGAGGGAACCCAGCCCACATCATTGACTACCTTAAATTCAAGGTAGCAAAGCCAACCATTGATAAGGAGCTGCAGAGGTTCCACCGAGCGATGAACGCAAGCTCCGTCACAGAGCTGAAATCTCTGCAGCTGAGTAGAGGCGACGACAAAGATCAAACAGCTGAGTATTTCGACCCAGATCTGATCCAGCCCCATAATGAGTTTGAAAAGCTCCAATCGACAACGCCAGTCTTCAAGAGAATCTTGCATAATTTGAAAAAGGACCTGCTGGCGCTTGAGGACCGGTGGAGCAAAAGCGTTGCGTCAGCCAAGGATGATCTTCCCAGTCGAATGCTCGAAGTTTATGAACTATGGTGTGCCATAGAACCACGAGCAGACGAAGACGAGGAGCTTAGTCCCCTACAGATGGCGTACCTAAAGCCATCGTATGTAGATGAAGACCACACGACGTGGGCGTTAATACGCGCTAGCACCCTCTTCAAATCCTGTGGCCACCGCAAGGCCAACTTTGTGTGGCGGATGGCCGGCATCCAGCTTCAATTTATCAAGTCGATGACAACAGGCTCACGCGACTGCGTTCCCGTCACCGTCGCGCCACGTATTTATGCGGCGTTGAAACCGGACGCCAAGTTCATCGCTCAGGCCGTCTCGAAGGAGGGAGGCTCGGAATACCCTGGGCTTGACTCGGACGGCGAAGATTTCGTGGGCGAGGAGTAGTTCTCTGATATATCCCCTATGTCTTGACATAAAAGTCGCCATGGCTGCTGCCTGGGCGCCCGACTGTCAAGGGACTTTCCAAATGGAGAGTCTCCACTGCTTTCGGTTCATACCGGAAGTCGAATCAACGATGAAGATTCAATTTAGTTTTTCGTTTAGAGCGTTTCGCGTGGATACCCTTTTCTGTTATGTTGGGCGAGACTTTGCATCATCGGAGCAATAGTCTTAAGAATAGAGTCCGGTTTTCTCCCGAAAATGAGAGTATAGTTTGGCTTTGCTGCTAGTAGCCAACACTGAGCGAGAAGATGCCCATGGAAGACGGAAACACTGGCCGTTGTTCACAAGGTTCCGTGGCGAGGAAACCTTGAGTTTTCTCCGGTACGTAAATACAGGCAGGAATCCCAAAGGTATAAGGACGTGAAAGCCTCGTGCATCCGTCCCATCGTCCTTGCACCCTTCTCATTACCCTTCACTTTCCGTCATTGTCGCCCGCGACTTTGGAAAACTACGCCATCTAACGAATTCGACTCAATTGGACGCTACCCCGTTTTACAAGATGGACGCCGACTTTGCTGAGGCATTTCCCTTATTGGAGGCCGAGAATATTCGGAGGGAGGCCGAATCCGAGGTCCTCAACATGTTCCCCTGGATGGGCCTTGCCCCTAGAATCAACATAGTCACTCCTAAGCCGGTGAAGGACCGAGCTCTGGACTGGCTTGAGAACGAGATTACAAAGGACAAATACTCCCCTGACCAGCCGAGAAGTCGAATACGGGTGGGCGAGATTCTGGAAGTATTTGCTTCTAATGGCGTCATTTATTCGCGTTCGAGCACGTCGCCGGGCTCCCAAGACGACGCAAGCAAGAAGGATGAGGCCAAGAACAACGTAAAGAACATCGCAAACGGAGTTGTCAAGTCCGACAAAGCTCAAGAGAATGGCCCTGCCTCCAAGCCCGAGGCCACGGGTGCCCAGTCTCCGACGCCCAAGGCCTCTGCTGGTTTCGAGCAATGGAAGAAGGACCACGTCATAAACGTCAACAAGCCTCCCCAACAACCCACGACTAACGAATCTCGCTCGGAAAAGGGTATGAGGCAGCAGCAGCCGCCGCCGCCGCCGTGGACTTTCATGGCCGGACGCAGCGCCCAAAAGAGCGAGCCCGATAACAAAACCACCGCTCTCTGCAACTGCAAGCGTCCGCGCGACGTCCCTTCTTGGACGCCAACGCTCCCTCCTCGCGGTTCATTACCTTACGAGAATTGCTTCACGCCAGAACCATACTATTCACTGGGCCCCCATCCCCGTTCTAGTGGGTGCCCCCCAGCGACTCGCACGCCCACTCACAAGGGAGCGGCGTCGCCAGCGCCATCGCAGTCGCGGAAACCCGAAGAGGGCTTCGACTCGGAAAAGGCGTACCAGGATCTGATTTCCAAGCTGCGCAGATGGCACCTCTCGACGGCGGCGAGCGTCAAGGCTGTGCAGGAGGACTTGAACAGGGTCTCGGCTTCGGCGGACAAGTTGCAGAAGAACATGGAGGCGCGGCAGCAGGCTTTCGAGCTGGATGCTGTCGATTGTGCAGTTTCTCGCCCTTCTTTCTCTGCTGGACCGACTGCGCTTCCTTCTGGCATCTATCCTGTCGCCACGAATCCTTCTTTTGCTCGCGCTCGCGCCTCTGTTGTTGCGCGTAGACGTGATCCGCTCGCCCATTCCCCCTATTCCTCTCCGAGCCCTATGAGTTATGAACGCGAACGCGCTCCACAAGCTCCTCCTCGTTGGACTCCCCAGAGCGCCATTGCTGCCGCTTTCCCTCACCCTCCTGCTTTTGCAACACCACCTGCGGGTTCTCCTGGCATGTGTCCTACTGGTTCGAATCGTCGTTTTGCCTCTTTTCTTGGACGTGGGTCATTGTCTGACGTTCCCTATTTCCCTCCGGCGCCTATGAGTTATGAACGCGGACGCGGTCGAGAAGCTTTTCGTTGGGCTCCCGAGGATACCAATATCACTCCCGTCACTCGTACCGTGGCGACGGGGACGAGGAATGCCCCTGCTGCAACTAATACGGTGCAAGGGCCTCTCGATTCAAGGGCCTCCGAAGACACAGCCAGATGGACGGACTATTGTTTCTCTTCACATACCCCTTACTCTACTCCTATGAACCTTGCTTGCGCTTCTCCGGCCCCGGACGAGTCCAGTCGGCGTTCGAAGTCACCAACGAAGTTTGCAAGACCTCATGGGACGACGACATCGCAGTCGCCGAGTCGCATTTCTTCTATTCTCAACCCGCCCGGCCCTTCTGAGGAGAAAGGTGGTCATGAAGGGGGCGACTCTGATGAAGGGGACGGTGGTAATGAAGAGGATGATGAGGATGATGAGATCGGAAACGAGGTCAAGGGCGACAAAGAGGATGAAGATGAAGACGAAGACGACGATGCGATGTCTTACTGCAATCTTTCTGAAACCTTAGGGTATGACAAGATTGACGTCGAAGACGACGAGAGTCAGTGCGGCTCGGACATGACTGGAGACTTCACGTTGCTCTGATACATAGGTAGCCCTTTCGGGATAGAGGGCCGGAAAGGTGTGAGTTCTTTCATCTGAGTCTACGTGGACTGGAAAGGGCTGAGTGAGTGCCTCACAACCCAGCTGCCGCCAAAAAGGACGTTGGTGAAAAAGGTCGACTAGTTAGGTTAGGAAATGAGAGTTCAGTGCAAGTAAACGAATGTTTAAGATAGGAGGCATGTTCAAATATGAAAATATCATCAGTCTTATCGAGGATCACTCACTGTGGGCTCATTCGGATGACTTCGTTGCTATGGTGCCGTGAGGTTGCACAACATTCTTTTCGGTGCCACAACAGATCTTGCCAGAACAGGACCCCCGACGTATGCGTAACTTTCATCATATATTAAGTATGAAGATGGAAAAAGAGAAGCGGTAAAACTCTGATAAGTCTTCACCGAACTGGCTACCTTATTCATCGACCAATTTCTCATATTCACTGAGCCTACCCGACCTGCAGGCTATGTGGTGAGGTCTGTGCCGTAAGATGTCACTGAGATGTGGCTGGGGAAGGAGTGCCCTGCCTCTGCCTGCCCATAAGGCGCGCTGCTCCGACAGGCTGGCTGCACGCGATCACCTGCTGTGTCTGTTCCTTCGTTCCCGCAAATCTCACCTTTCCTTGAATGCCGTCTTACCTCAGACACAGCTATAAAACAACGGAGGGCTGCATTACATTTCGTTTTTGTTTGTTGCAAGTGGGAAAGGCACTCTTTTCAAACAGCTGACCGCCCCCGTCTTGCAGAAACAAAAAAACAACGAAAAGTCTCTGCCCCTTATCGAAAACGCGACAACTTCACGTTTACCTTTCTCGAGCCCCTTCGCCGACATTGCTGCATCCCTCGCCAAGTCCAGCCGATCGCTTTCGAAGGGAGATCCTTGCCTGTTTCCACCAAACGCAGCGCTGCACTGCTGCAACCATGATGCGGCGCGCTGCATGCCGACCCATCCGAGTCGGCCTCCGCCTCTCTCGGGCCACCGCCGTCCGCACCGCGCCGCGATGGACGCGTTCCTACTCGGCCGGTCGTCCCTCCGTCCCCCCGTCCAGCTCGAGACCCTCCCGTGCGCCACAGACCGTCCTGGCCCTGGTGTCCGTCGCGGGCGGCATGGGCCTCGCCCATTGGCTTCAAAACGACTCGGACGTCATCCCGAGACTCGGATCCGGGCCCGTTGACCTGGATGCTCTCACCGTCTCCCCGGTCGATGCCGGCAGTTTCGAGAAGGCGGATGCGAAGCTTCGCGAAGACGTCTTTGTCGGCTCTTTCGAGGCTGAGGGCAAGCACACCTACGTTCATGCTGCCAGAGTGTCGAGCAACCACCCGGTTGAGGATATGATGGCCCTCTCCCTAGCTCCCGGCGTCGGAAAGTCCGAGACCTTGTTCAATGGCGTCTACGACGGTCATGCGTCAGTACCATCGCCAACTCCTATGGCTTTTGCATCGCTAACCCTCACATAGCGGATGGGCGACTTCAGTTGTCCTCAAGGAGGCTCTGATCCCTGCGGTATCAGCCGCCATCACGCAACTCCCCAAGGGCGCCCCAGACAGCTCGATCGACTCGAGCATCACCAAGGCCTTCACCACTCTCGACGATCTCCTCTTTTCACGCGCCAAAAAAGCCGTCGACGGCCTCAAAGCCGGCACGTGCGAGCCCGCCGACTCTCGCGTGACCGCCGCTCTCGCCCCCGTCATCGCCGGCTCCTGCGCCCTTCTTTCAATTTTTGACCCCGCGACTTCCACCCTCCGCATCGCGTGCACCGGCGACTCCCGTGCCGTTCTCGGATTCCAACCTGCTGGATCCGCTACCTACTCTGCCCGTGCACTCTCCAAGGACCAAAACGGCCGCAACCAGGACGAGTTCGACAGACTTGCCAGGGAGCATCCCGGTGAGGAGCCCGACATGATTGATTCAAAGTCGGGACGCCTGTTCGGCATCGCCGTGACCCGCGCTTTCGGCGACCACCGCTGGAAGTGGGACAACGACTTCATCACATACATCCACAATAACTTCTGGGGCTCGGCCCCGCGTCCCAAGACGAAGACGGGACCCTACATGACCGCCGCGCCCGTCGTCACGACGACCAAGATCGAGGGTCCCTCCTTTGTCATTCTGGCTTCGGATGGTCTCTGGGACCACATCTCGTCGAAGAACGCCGTCGAGTGCGTCTCGCGATGGATCGCCGCCAAGAAAGCCGGCGAGACCTCGCCCAAGAACAAGCTCGCCGCCAACCCCGGCCAGAGGAGCGAGATAGACATGCAGTACGGATGGCCGAACTGGGCCGCCAAGCCCGAGAACTTTGTCGTCGAGGACCTCGACAACGCCGCGGTGCACTTGATCAAGAACGCTCTCGGAGGCGCTCGGAGGTCTCTTTTCACCGGAGTCACGCTGGCGTACCCCCCCATGTCGAGAATGGTCAGAGACGACGTGACGGTACAGGTCATCTTCTTCCCTGATGCGAATAAGTCGGGCTGAGAGATTTCGTTTTCATCATGGTCATGGTCTGGCGTTGAAGGACACGGGGGTTTTCACCTTGAGGCACTCTAGTTGCCGTGGCACTCGATTTCAAGGGGTCTGACAATGGTGAGAGCATCGAGGATTTCTTATAACAAGTTGGGAAATCCCGTCGTAGAAGCAAGACTAAAAAGTAGCCACCCAATAAACGATGTATCGAAGATCCTTCCCCTTGGTGCCCTCGTTGCTGATCTTGCTGAAATTGTCGCCGCGCAGGCCCCGAAGAGGCGAGATCCTGATCCCGCCCCTCAACCGGCTACAGTCGGATCGCACTACCCTTTTCGACGAACTGCTTCATTTGATTCGGGCAGCGGAAGGTGTGAAACCAGTATATAATCAACAAGGAGCGAACTTTTCGAAATCTGTCAATTCTTTCCCAAGATCAACTGCAACATTATTCGACCCCCCTACCATGTCCCAGACTAGTACCATCACCATGACGACCTCTGGTGTTGAACTCACGGAGATCCGACCTGCATTCGGCGCAGAAATACGCGGCCTCGACTTTGCCGAAGGCGTTGCGAATGACAAATTTGAGTTCCTTCAAGATGCAGTCACCAGAGGAAGCCTTTCCCTATATGAAGGAATCGTCCCCTTTATGAGACACCCGTCTGACCGACGAGACACACATCGAGTTAGCCAGCAGATTCGGCGAGCTGGATGACATGAAACCATACATCGCTGCAGGTAGAAGGAATCGCCTTAACCATGTCCGACTACTTGATGTCAGCAACGTCGAGGAGGGCGGTGGCATCGCGGATCCTAACAGCCCCCGCGGTCAGGCGAACAAGGTAAACCCCAAAAGCTCGCTTATACATGATCAAAATCCGGCTCACTCTTTGCTTTAGGGAAACTGTCTCTTCCATGTTGACCCCAGCTTTCAATCCGCGCCGCGCCGGCATCTCTCTGTTACTCTCGCAATGAGCTGGCCCCCGCCGGGAACGGGGGGGTAGCACTGCCTCTGTGGACTCTCGAACTGCGTTCGACGAGCTCGACCAAGAGACCAAGGACGACCTGCTCACGAACGACAATTGCTCGGTATTGACATTTGCCAGTGCCGTGGAGTATTGCTTCATAGCTTTTTTTTGATCAGTCTATAACATTTCAGGACAGTGACTGGCTCAAACCGAAAATGACTGCAGTCTTTTCACGTCTTGTCCCTCGCGTCGAGGTTTCGAGTGCAGACCGGCGCAATGCGATTGGGCAAGATCCGAACTTCATGAGTTGAGCCAGACAGACATCCGGTGCAGAGCCTCGGAAATCACTTTTTCTCGGAAGCTCGGGCGAGAATCACAGCGGATTCCTGCAAACGAGAACGACGCGGGTTGTGTGTTACTTTTTTTTTTTTAACTAGCATTTAAACTGATAATCGACCCCCCTCTTCTTGGCTAACAAATCTTATCATATGCAAGACACCCACCCGCGAGGTAATTTGCAGACTACTACAAGGACTCATGCGGATGGGGGAAGAAAGTAAAAAAAAGAAGAATGCGCCCACGCGAACTCGATCAACACCACCGATGTTTCTGTGGATATGTCTGTGCAAGTGTCTGTGCAATTAAGTTCATCCCATCGGCCGCTGATTGGCTATAAATGAGAAATTATGACGGAAAAGGCACCTTGGCGTGTTTGCTGAAATCGCTCAAAGTTTTACTCACATAAACCCTGAAGTGGGTGGCAAAAGGCACTAGAAGAAAACCCTGACAGGAGACAGAGTTTCAACCGAACCACCTGTCCTAGTGGTGACTGGGTAGCTTAAACATAGACAGGCCAAATTTGGTCTCGTTTCCATACATTGTTTACGCCACTAACCGGGATTTTAAAAAGCTGACTCTGAGACTGCATCGAACAGACGTGTCGGATTCATTGGCCCTTCCGATCGTTAAGAGCGATACTCATTTTTCATCGTCTCGATAAGTTGGGTAGCACTCATGATTTCCAATGGCAAGTGATCATTGTTGGTAAGTATTTACAATTTTCTCGCCCTCGGTCACCGTACACAAAAACTACATTAAGAACATTAAATAAACTGGTTTTACAATCTTGTGTGTTGATTTACACCCATCAAGTCGTTATATCATTCCCTCAGCTAGCTTCTGACGACGACGCTTGAACCTGCGCCATAGGGCCAGGCCGGCTAGAATCAAGAGCCACGTGGCCACTGAAGAAAAAAAAGAGACATTAGAGTCTGCGAGAAGCTTGTTCATGGGATGGAAATTGAGGTAAGCAGCTTACGTATCCCAGCCAAGAATCCAAAGATTCCTTCACTTGATATCACAACGAACTGCTGCCCGAGGGCGAAATCGGGAGCGGTAGGTTGAAGACGTTTAGGTCCGCCGTCGTTTCTGAGATCTGAAGCCGCGGTTGGAACTACTGCGGCGGTGATTGTGACTGGCTGAGGGGTGACAGTGACGAAGACGGTGAGCGGTGCCTGCGGCATTGAAGTTGTCATACCGGGGAAAACAGTTGTGGTGACTACGACTGTGAGTGGATTTGGTGGTGGCGGCGGCGGCGGCGGCGGTGTCCCTGGAGGACCGGGAGGCGGCGGTGGTGAGCCGGGAGGAGGAGGCGGCGGAGCTGGTGAACCTGGTGAGCCAGGCGACCATGGAGGAGACGGAGGCGGTCCTGGTGACAGTGGAGGAGGTGGAGGTCCTCCTGGAGGAGGCGGCGGCGGCGGCGGTCCTGGCGGTCCCTGGCGTCTTTGATGTTGGTGGTCGGCACTGAGGTCTAGTTTTGGTGGAGGTGACCTCCTTCGAGCCATGGAGAGACCGGCCATCTTTGCAACGCACTTCGCTCAGTCACACTGATCGTATCTCAATGTCAGCCGTGGTTGCCTTAGATGGAGGCCCCTGACGAGAAAGAATGAAGAAGAAAGCACAGCCGTCTTCGACCAGGGTGAAGATTAGTCCATCTTTTCAAATGAAATATCACGTACCTTCTGTTGCTACCAATGATCCGAGTTGTCGAGTGTCATCTGTTTCTGCATCAACACCTTGACCGTTGTTAAAACGACCGGTCTCATCGGCTCTTGACGCATTGGCGAGACCGCTAAACTGATCGATCACCGAGACTAGCGACGATGACTCCCGTCTGTTGTTTCGTGACCGAGACGGGAATCCTGCCATAAATATTGACCTATGTCGAAAAGTTTCCCGGTTTGTGGATCTATTCTTGGCAACACATGGTGTGCAGAACGACGTCTGATGTTCGGTGCGTCACCCTTGGAGATGGTTTCACCTGCACAGGCCCCCGAGCCACTCGCAGGGCGTGGGCAGCATCAAGTAGAACTCTATGTCGCCTTCCGATGAGCGACAGAAAACTGTAGTGCGAGCTAAAAGCAGGGTAAGTTCTCTTCTAGTGCCTTTTGCCACCCACCATGTTACTCTGTTGCGATGCATCGTACGGAGACATTCTTCTCGGGCAACCACCATGCAGGAAGCTTGTCGCAGTGAGCGGGGTATCTTGACAGAGCTCCCCCTCGCTTTTGAGAATAAACACCGAGCTTTGCCTGTGAATCCCGCGATTGCTGAAACATCCGAACTCATCGGTCCACGCTCGAGAGGATCTCGAGCTTTTCTCGGACTTGGATATGCAGTTTGACATAGCTGAACATGCATATTTTGACCCCGCAAGAAAAAGTCCAAAATCTGGTTATTTTGGAGGATACTGGATCTATGGCCAATCGGGAAGCACTGCAACGTATGATGGGTGCAAGCTTTCCTGATTCGTGACTGCGCACACGGAGAAGACGAAACGCCTGCGGTGATTCGACTACGCAATACGGTTATCCGCCGGTGACGACGTTTATCCCCCACCAAGCCAGACTTTGTTGCTGCATATGGCTGGCGAACCGGTCTGAGTCGCTCGAGTCAAAATTCTCGTGAACTCAAGCTGAAAAGCATGATCAGCAAAGGGCTGCAAGCTTATTCCCCGCTGGGCCAATGGAAAGCTACAAGAAGCATGAGCGGTTGAATGAAACATATTTAGTATGAATCCAAAAGACCAATGTTGTTATCGAGAGCATGTAACCTAGGATCAAGCTCAGGATCAGCTTTGTTATCTAGCTCCGTTGATTTGACCGAGAAGGAACGGAAACAAGGCCGGTGTCTGTTTGAGCGACTGCCGAAATAGTTCTGAAGCTTCCTTATCCTCCGTTCTATGAAGACTTCGGGCATGAGAACTCCTTACTGAACGAATACGTTGCCAGCTTATCCATGGGATGAGAACGGGATCTAGAGTTCCCTTGTGGGTCCCATGCCACGGTTGTTTACACGTATGACGGTGGACCAGTGGACAATGGCAACGGATGGATGACAAACATACTCACAAGCCTTCGGAACTATAATTCGCCGACAACGGAAGCTTGTCATGGAATAGTTTAGGATCATAAGTCATGATGCCGTGGACTCTAATATGACTCTGATTGTCGTATGGAAAGATCTATATCATGTTGCTCGGCTTTTGAGTGTTCGAACAGGTCATTGCTAGTGCCGAAACCACCCCGCAAGTAAGGAGTTTATCCAAAGGTTAGTGCTGTGTATCAATGAGATTATTCTATGCTGTTTCCCTGCTAGGAACGGAGAACTCTTTGGCTATTCAGTGATGATGAGCGCATTTCAGGCCGAGAGGAGGGATTACTAATTAGACGAGGAACTGATCTCGGGATTGGCCTCATGTGACTCTTGTCCTTTCTTGTTCAGGTACCCTGAAGTCATGGGGAATGTGATAGCATGTGCTTATACAGCTAACCACGTGGATTTCGACCCAACCTCTGGGTGGCCTTACTGGAGAAACGGCCATCCTCGAGCAGCAAGTGCTCGGATGACTCATACTTCACTTGCTTCAAGTGTGGTGAGACTTCAATGAAAAGAGTGATCTAATCGATTATACAGAAACCCAGAAGCACGATATCGACTCAATAAAGCTCCGGACGCAACCTCATCAAAGACCTCCCTGAGCCCGCCCTCACACAAGTCATCGCAGACTTGTTGGAGGTGCGGACAGACTTCAGCAGCCAGAATCAGCTTTTCCAATACTGTAAGTATTAAATTGATTGGGCGTGGTCTTCACTTCATGACAGATGTCCGAATTCATTGAAACACATTCGTTTGCGGCCTTGCGCGAATTGAAGAAAACTTTTCGTCAAGCTCATAAGAAGTGTAATTCAGCATCGACCATTGATTTCCTTTTGCCAAAAGAAACAAAAGCTGCCACCAAGGTTCGAGAACTTCAAATTTGTCCCAAGCCGCCCCTGACTTTTATCCGCCGCGCGTCTGCACCTCAAAATCCTCCACCTCGCATCATTCTCATGTACTGGGTTTCTTCGCCGGCGCCTCCTGCAAACCCTGAATCCTCAGTAAAGTGTCCAGCGTCACCCCTCATGATTCTCATGTAGTGAGAGTCACCCGAGGCATCTCCGGTTGGCTTCTGTGTGCCTCCAGATCCTGCCTCTGCTCTACCACCTTGGGATTTCCCCATTCCACCTATCCCACCCATACCCCCCATCCCCCCCAAATCACCCTTGACATAATCATTGCCCCCCTTTAAGAATCTGGAAAGATGATCGTCGGAAGTACCTCCTTGTGGCCATTGCACGCCCCCTGAGCCAGACCCAGCGCTGCCGCCTCCGAATTTCATGTTGCCTTCGTTCGGATCTCTAATGTGTCCAGTGTCGCCTCTCATCATTTTGGAGAGATGAGAATCGTCCGCAGCGTCTCCGCCTGGCTTCCGGATGTCCTCTGCAGATCTGTCCGAGTTCCCCAAGATACCTTTGACGTATCCAAAGCCACCGTTGAAAAGCCTTGACTCGTGAGAGTCCCCGCCGGCTTCTGCCGGTGGAAGTGGTCGACCATCTGGCTGCGTCTCACCGCTGCCGCCTGGGAACTTCATTGCAGGGCCATCTGGAATATGCCCCAGGTTGGAGTCAAACTTCCAATCGCCACCAGAACGCGGACCACCAATGCCGCCCTCCGAGGTCCAGCTCCATTCTCCGCGACCGCCTCCGGCATTCCGATCCCCGCTTCCTACTTGGAAACCACCTTCCATTCCATTTCCAGCTCGAGCGTCGCCTTGAGAGGATGGGACGCCTCCTTGGAAGGATGGGACGCCTCCTTGAGAAGATGGGATGCCTCCTTGGAAGGATGGGATGTCCCCTTGGAAGGACGGGATGCCTCCGTGGGAAGCGGCATCGTCATCCTCAACCCACTTCCGACCTCGTCTTCGATCGGGAATCTCTTCTTCGAAATCAACCCATTTGCCACCTTTTCTACGGCCAGCTCCGCCCTCTGCTGTATCGGGCGCTCCTGCACTGCCCGATCCGCCATCAGCGTAGCCAGCCTCGCCCTTGCCACCTGGGGGATACGGCGATCCGACAGGAGGTTCCATGGGATCAGCTGTTCCGACACTGGGCTCAGTTCCGCCAGACTCGTTCTTGGCAATTGTGGAAGGATCGAGTACTTGACCGTCCGGAACTGGAAATCTTCCTGTGTTCCCGGACTTTGCTTCTGTATCCGGGGATGGCGACTGTTGTGTGCCAGGCCGATTATTATTGTCCTTGCCAGCCTCCGCATCCCCAGTTGGTGGCTTCACTGTGTCGTTGTTGGCGACTTGGTCTCCAGCAGGCTGGCCGGCCTGGGTATCACTTGGTGTTCCACTGTTGATGTCTTCGCTGAATGTAGGCTTTCCGGCCAAGGGCACCTGAGATTCGCTCTTGGAGTCGCCGGCTGATTTGCGTGGACCACCCGAGCCAAAGAGTGATTGTGCCTCGGTCGAGCAGAACTTGTACTCAATGCACGGCGCAGTCACCAACTTGCAGCGTCCATCCTCAAAGACCTCGCCCTCGTCGCACTCCGGTTGCACCTTGTCGACACAATCCCCGGTGGCGGCACTGTAGACGTAGCCCGTAGGACAAGTGGGCTTTTCGACAGCAACGCAGCTCTTGCCGTTGAAAACAAAATTCACGTCGCACTTAGGATCGTTGCTGGACACACAATGGCCCTTCTCAAAGTAGGTATTCTCGGGACAGTCGGGTACAACTCCCACGCAGCCAGTGCCGTTGAAGAATTGATTGTCTCCACAACTGGGCGGCGTCGACGATACGCATTTTCCTTCTTTGAGAACGTAGCCGGGCTTGCATGATTCCTTCTCGACCGAGACACAAGTCCCCTTGACCATACTCTTGCCTGCTGGGCATTTGGGTCCGTCTGCCGACCGGCACCCGTCGTCGGTGAGGATGAACCCAGCTTGGCATGTAGGTAGGCCGTGGACGCAACGGCCATCTCGATAGACTGCTGGTGGTGTGCAAGTGGCTTGAACGGTCGTGATGCACTGCCCCTCCTGGTTGAGCACCGAACCAGAGGGACAGACGGGGGCATCCTTGACGGATAAACACCCGACACCGTCAAAGGCAGTGCCTTCAGGACAAGAGGGCTTGCTACCGATGACGCATGCGCCGTCTTGAAGCACTCCTCTTGCACACTCTGGTGTCCGGTTGAGGTTGCACTGTTTCCCGTCCCACTCCGCAGACGCACCGTCACACGTGGGACTGGCGTAGCTGACACACTTGTCGCCCTCGAGAATTGTCTGGCCAGGGCACTTGGGACTCTCTCGGACGATACATTTTGATTCGTGATACAAGTATCCCTCGGGGCAATCGGGAACTTCCATGGTGGACACGCAGACATTGCCCTCTGGGTAGGAGTCCTTGGGGCATTCTCGAAGTGCTCGCTTCACGCACTGATCTGCCTCGAGCACTGAGCCGTTCGGACACGAAGGGTGAGGGTTGGAATACTTGATACACTCCCCATCCTTGTAAGAAGTACCAAGTGGGCAATCCTCGGTGTCCGTCGTGGTCTTGCAAGTTTCTCCGGACAGAGTTGTCCCGTCTGGACAGCAGCGAGAAGTCCCTAAAGCTCGGTCTACAAAGATCTCTGTCCCAGGGGGACATCTAGTTACCACATGGTTGAGTCAGCTTCTCTGGTCTAAATTCATCCTCGACGGGTAGATATTGGAGCAATATGAATCTAGATTAATTGACGATGAGATGAAGTAGAATTCCACGACCACCACTTACTTGGCTTCTCTGACGTCTACGCAAGACTGGCCTTGAAGAGTTGTCCCAGTAGGACATTGGGGTCTGCTGCTCACCGTGCAGGATCCGCGTTCAGAATCAAAAGTCGAGTTGCCGCTTTGGCACTATAAAGGTTGATCAGCACTATGTCTCTTGACCCCTCCTGCCGGTTCATATTGGTGTACATACCTTCGGTCCCTCGGATGAAGTGCATTGATCGAACTCAAGGGTTGTTCCTTCAGGACATTGAGGAGACTTTTCCGAGATACACTGCCGACTCGAGGTCACGTAGCGAGCTCCTGCTGGGCACTGAGGGTCCCTCTTGGAGATGCACGAAGCACCCTCGACTTTGGACCCGTCAGGACAGTATGGACCCTCGGCCGTGACACAATTGCCTCCGTGGATGATCTCGCCGTCAGGACACTGAGGCTTCTTCAGGGATTCGCAAATGGCACCACGGAGCTTGAATCCCTCGGCGCAGGTGGGGGCACGCTCGTGGACACATTGTTTGCCAACGAGGACGGTGCCGTGGTCACAGGCAGGTGGCTTTCGAGAGACGCACTGGCCGTCGCTGTACTCGTAGCCGTTACCGCATCCCGGAGGAGTGTTGTGAAGGCAGTCCTTGCCCTTGCGATAAGTTCCTGGAGGACAGGTCGGCCCTTTGACGACACAGCTCTTGCCGTCGAAATCAGTACCGATCGGACAGCATTTCATGCGGCCAGAGTTGGGGTCAGTGGCAGGTATGATGCTGTCCAAGTTGTGCTGGATGGCTGAATCAGGCCCAGGGGATCCCAAAGAGAATGGACCGCCAAGGATCTGAGTTGACAGCTTGGCTATACCGCAACTGAAGTAAAGCCAAGGAGGCGCCAAATTGATAAGACGCATCTTTGAATAAGAATCGAGCCAAGAGTGCACAAGAAAAAAGGATAGCAAAATGAGGATTGAGTTTCCAATGAATGCTGTTGACTGATACTTGAAGAACCGACAGCCACTCGCCCACTAAACCTTTATATCCTGAGGGAGTGTTTTTATCTGAATAGTTACTTGGGTTGCTGTGACGATGTGTCTAAATTCGAACGTCTCAATCAGTCGAATGTCAAGTAATACAAGATGGTTCACAAACGTAATTGTGCTCATATACCTTAACCAATCAATCAATCAATCAATTCCTCCCAGCCACCACTCTAAATTGCCGCCCGGGAGCTCACCTTGTGCACGAGTCTTGATCAACAATTATCACGCCATTTGCTTCAACGCGGCCTCCAGGCCGCCTTAGTACAAACGTTGATAGCCGTTTTGAAACTCCAATTGACGAATCAAAAGTCGTTCTAGCAAGTGAGCAGCCCTGTGTCGGGTTTGGACAGAGTCTGAGCCCAATATCCTCAGCGTTTTCCTCGACGGATATCCAATCAAGAGTCGAGATACCAGTGTTGGAGATTTGGTGTAATGTTTGTAGCACGTAGCGTGAAGCTCGTGGTATGATAAATGCAAAGCAACGTCGAGCTGTCGTCGGGCATTTGCCTACTTTCCGGACAGGTGTAACATGCATCGAATACCTGCCTTACGTATTCCTGGATTGAACGCTGCTGCAGTTCGTCCTTAGGCATCACCCTAGCATAATGCTGGGGCAAAAGTAGAGTAATATCTTCTTACTTGCGTCAAAAGCTTACGTCTTTGTGTGATGATAAACCATGATTGTAACGTTATGTGTTGCCTCAATCTGCTGGCCCCCGAGACACAGTGAAAGCATGCAGCTCTCCCCAAGTGGCACGATAATCAACCCCATTCACGTGTGACATTCTTGGCTGTGATGCTAACGGCGTATCGCCCTTGTGGCACCTTCCTCTACGGTCAACGGAGGATAAGTCTTTGGATGTTGACAGTTGAAAAATACACAGTTGAGCATTTAAATAAGAGCGTAAAAGCAACCTTGGAAGACATAAATCCAGCAATCTCCAATTACAAGCAAGCCAACTTCCAGAACAACAAAGAATCAAACTCCGACATGTAAAAGCTTCCCTTCCTACTCCACTATTCAAATTCACCATTGCTGACCAGGTTACAGAGAATCGACAATGAAGATCTCTCTTGTGTCAATCACCACTCTCCTCCTCGCTGCTGTTGCTGGTGCGCAGAAGCCGGTGAGCGCAGACGAGCAGCGGGGTTGGTACGGATGCACCGCCGCTCTTCTCGACAAGTTCGAGAAGGGAAGCGACGGTTCCCGTTCTGCTTGTGACTTGTGGAGTTGCTTGCACCTCATGTCTACTCGTTACCAGCGCGGCGGTGGCATTACGACACTCTCCAGTGCACTCGATCCCATTTGCTGGGGCACCAACCTTGGTAGCAACCTGCTGCCGAAATGGGACTTCCTCCAGGTATGCAGCTCTGTTACATGGATATGCGATATACTGACTAGAGCGAAGCATCTTTGATCGAGGATGGCAGGACAACTCCAGGGGTATCACATCACCAGGGTGAGCAGCAAGCAACGCCGGCAAGCAATGTCAAAGACGGGAAGCTCATTGTTCTCGGAGACACAGCCGATCTCATCATTCGTTGATAATCAAATACATGGTCCGATTCCCATAAACCTGATGTTACATGCTTATATCGGCTATCTCAATAACGATTGTTTTGTGTCAGGTGCTTGTTCATTGTAGACTGTGATCAGGCACCATCAGAAGAAGCCAAAGATTGGGAGGGAGTGTTATCAATGGGTTCGAAAAACTCAACGCGACCTAGCCTCCCACATTGGGTACATATACCATGTACGCTCAAACTGGGTCCGAAGATGAGCGGCGGACATAGCTCAGTTGGGAGAGCGTCAGACTGAAGTATGGGTCACTGTAACCAATTGAAAACTTCAATCACAAGATCTGAAGGTCGTGTGTTCAATCCACACTGGCCGCATCTTCGCTTTTTGCATCTGCAATTGATCATGGACTTGAATAATGTTCGCAAGTGTTTTCGAAAATAATGACTGTGTATGTTATGTAAGTAAGAGCAGCATTCCCTTATTCTTGGTGGAAAAATTGACTCTTTAACAAGCTAGCTAGCAGCTAGTCACAGTCAGCTCTCACTCACCTGCATACCGAAACAGCGGCCGTTGCTTGCGGGGAAAACCGGCCATGTCGATGAGCGATCAGCCGCCAAGACGAACGGGTAACGCGCTCACTTACGCCAAGGACCACTGCTAGCTAACACATGTCTTACCCGACGATACACTAGGGATGTTTATCTTGCAGATCTGCGGAGATCTCTCTCCCTTCTTAGGAGTTTCTCACTGTCAACGGGAATACGGTCGCTGTCAATGACGTGGTCTGGGTAGAAACTAGACAGAAGTCCAGAGTTTTGAATGTCAACAAAAGAAACGCTCTCTCTCTCTCTCTCACACACATGGCTAAACTTCCCGGGCTGTGAAGTTTGAGAAGCACAGATAGATAGATGCTTGACGCTGGCTGGGCGGGGGGCGTTGACCATTGCTTTTTTGCATGTGCTCGTGCAACATGTTAGACAACAGCAAGTAATCGGCACCTTGCTCAGCTTTTGTCTGATGGTGTGAGACATGGCTTCTCGAAAGTATGAAAACGAAGCGGGGAGGAACCGGCCAACATCCAATCATTAAGGTGCTGTATTCAATTACGGGCCGTCGCGCGCTGCACGATGCTGTGAGCTCGTGAGACAGACAACAACACTAGGCCTAAGACAACTGACGCGAGAATGGATAGATAGGTAAGGAATCCGGGAGAGACTTGCATTAACGTCTGGCGGATTTCTTGACAGGGTGTCTGTCGCTGAGCTCTCGAGATGAAAAACTGAAGAATCCTCCCGTCTCCTGCGAATTTCAGCTCCGAACTGCAAACCCCCACGTATTCTATTGCATCTGTCACACAAAATGACGACAGTTGGAATCCCCAAGGTTCCCTACAAGGTCCCTTTCATTGGCAATTTGTTCGACCTGAACAAGAGCAATCCATGGCCGTCATTCAAGGCTCTCGCAGAGAAGCATGGCGAGATTTTCGAGCTCAATATCCTGGGCAAACAAATCGTCCTCGTCGCGGGCGCCTCCCTTGTGGAAGAGCTGTGCAATGAACAACGTTTCCGCAAACAGGTCACCAAGCCCATCGAAGAAATCAGAGCAGCAGTGCACATCGCCCTATTCACAGCTGGCTACGAGGAGGAGAAGGAGATGCGAGACTGGAGCGTCGCACATAACATCATCGCCCCCAAGCTCACCCCTCAGTCTGTCGCGGAGCGTTTCGACGACTTCATCAGCACGACCAACGAGCTCTTCGATGTTTGGAGGGGTTTTGGACCCAGCCAAACCATCTTTCCCATTACCCAACTGGACAGGCTAAACCTGGAGGCGACAACACTCGCGCTTTTCGGAAAGAAGCTCAACTACCTGGACAAGAGCCACCCAGTGTTGCAGGGCATGGATCACTCAACGGGCGAAGCAGTCCAGCGCCCGAACAGGAAGCCGTACTTCCTCAACTCTTTGCTGTACGGTGGGAAATTCTCAAAGGCCATCTCTGACATGAGAGAATATGCCCAAGATCTTGTCGAGCACCGGCGCAATCATCCGACGGACCGCAACGACCTTCTCGCCGCGATGATGAACAGTACCGATTCAAAGACTGGAGAAGGTCTCAACGACACGCAAATCATCGACGAGATTGTGTCGATGCCCATCGGCAGCAGCACTGCGCCTTGCGCCGTCGCCACGGGTATCTACTATCTCCTCAGGGATCCTCAAGTAGTGACCCGGGCTCGCGAAGAGCTCGACTCCGTCGTCGGCGATGACGAGTTGACGTACGGACATCTGTCGCAACTCAAATACGTCGAGGGCATCGTCCGCGAGTCTCTCCGTCTGTCCTTCGCGGCGCCCGGCTTCAACATTGAACCCCTTCCAAAGGGAAATGACACTAGGCCGGTGGAGCTCGCCGGGGGCAAATACCAGATTCCACATGACCAGGGAATAATCGTTGTTCTCGCGGGCGCAAACAGAGACGCGTCGGTATTTGAGGACCCTCTAGCTTTCAAGCCGGAGCGTATGATGGGTGAGAAGTACGAAAACCTACCATTGGGTGCAAGGAGATATTATGGCAATGGGAAGAGAGAATGTATCGGAAAGCACTATGCCTGGCTGTGGCAGATGGTTGTGATGGCGAAGTTGATCAAGGAGTTTGACTTTGAAGCGGTTGACCCTTCGTACGAGCTGGAGCAAGAAGGATGGTTCAACATGAGGCCTGTAGACTTCCAGGCCAAGATCAAGCCACGGAAGGGCACGTGAGCATAGGAGCTTATTGTAAAGCGTCTGCATGTCGTTGTTTTATCCTTCAAACGAATTCACTTTGATTATATTGGTTATGGAATTACGTATTATTATTACTCCTTAACTACATTGACTGGTGATTCATGCGATGGTAATTAAGGGATAGCGAAATCTCATCAGGCTTGCTTCCCTTCTTGGAGGCACCACCTTGGGCCAATGAAATCTCATTCGCAGCATCATCAGCCGCAAAAAAAGTAGCCGTTGCAAAGGGAGCCCCCAGCATGCAGCCACCAGTGTCAATGTTAAGGGCGCAGAACTCGGGTCCAGCTACCATTCCAGGCAACGTGACCGATAGGATCGCGGGTGAGACCGGCGGCGCCGAAGAAGGCATTGAGAGCGTTGGAGCTGATGGTAAGGTCGCCATTCTGGTGCCGGAGTCGAACATGCAATCGTTAGAGCTCAGGTCTGTGTTATCGAGGGAAAGGTTCTTGACCTTGGTCAGTCCAGAGTCCGAGGCGAAGAGGAAAGTGTCCGTTGGCCAAAGCCATCCTAGCGAGAGATTGGGTGGGCATCCTTTGGGTCAAGTGCAAGAGTTCAACGAGCGAAGGAAAGAAGCGTGACGAAAAAAGGAGGACTCCATTCAGACATGAACTTTGAAGATTCTTTAGTCTTATTATTGAGTCGCGTCGGTTCCGGGAACCGAGGTTCCAAGTTCCCGCCCTACAAGATCGTAGCGGGGATATGAAAATCGGGGAGCGACCACTGCTATTCCCAGAGAACTATTCATCCTAACGAAACGAGGAGATGCTGTCATGCCATGGTTATTACTCCTTGTCGAATGCCCTTTGGGGGGGTAACCGGAGAAGCCACCGGTTTACCTCAGATCGCTGTCGCCCTAGGGCGGCTAACCTTGACAGTTCGCATTGCCGTTTGAACTGCGGGACGCAAAAGAACCTTCTTCGTATTAATAGCCCCCTTTTCTACCGGGGTTCCGTGGTCGTCCGATCTCTTGGATATGACTTTTCGAGCGGAGAATAGGGCGACTCGTCCATGGGACCCCCGATTCTCGATGCAGTCCACAAAATTCGAAGGCGATGCTCTTTGGCTTCTGGAGGGGCGCCAGACAAGGCCACCAGCCAAGATGAGATTGTCGTGGATCGCCAACGTCGGCAGCCTACTGCTGAGCGGTTTCGCTCTCGGTCACCCGAGGAAGAGCGGTCAGCCCATTCACGAGTCCGTCTCGCAGCTCCCTCTAGGCTGGCGGCACGTCGCTCCAGGACATGAGTATCTGACTGTCCGGCTCTCAATTGCACTGAAGCAGCTCAGCTTATCTGAACTCAAGAAACGCCTGGAGGCCGTCAATGACCCTTCACAACCCGAGTATGGTGCCCGCGTAGAAACGCTCCCAACTTCTCGCCCAAGTACGAACTCACTGCTGAGTCCATTAATGGCGGTAACACCACCACGGAAGGTGGTGGCGTCGAAGCTCTCCTCGATATCCAGTACAGCATGCCCTTCATCCAGCCGATGAATGTGACATACTTGTCTACTGGCGGCGGCCGTGGACCGGAGATCGGCGATGACGGCAAAGACAAGACGCCAGAAGAGAGCGGCAACGAGCGAACCTTGGATCGAGTTTCTCGAGGCTCCTGAGACGATCCCTCATGTCGTCTCCATCTCATACACAGACGACGAGCATGCAATCCCCCTGCCGTACGCCCCGTCGTGTCTGCGACCTGTTCATGCAGGTCGCTGCCCGCGGTGTCTCCAGCTTAGACTGGCGACGGCGGTGCTGCTGGTATCCGCTCCGGCAGTTGTGTTTCCAATGACGGGAAGAACACCGCCAAGTTCACCCCAACCTTTCCCGTCGACTGTCCCTACGTCACGAGCGTTGGTGCGACGGGCAGTTACATGCCCACCGAGCCGACGTGGTACAGCTCTGGCGGGTTCAGCGAGTACTTTGAACGTCCTGCCTGGCAGGAGTCTGCGGCCGAGTCGTAAATTGACGGGATCAACGGATCTCATTCCGGGTGGTGTGCCCGTCGCGGCCGTGACAGTCCGGATATCTCAGCCATGGGCTCCCGTTTTCCGATGCAGCTCGGCTGGCCGCAGAAGGGAACCAGTGCCAGCACGCCCGTTGTCGCGGCGATGATTGCCCTGGCCAACGACAAGCGGATGAGGGAGGGGAAGCCCTCCTCGGGTTTCCTTAAACCTCTTCTCTACTCTGACAAGGTCCGCGCTGCCATTGACGATGTCACGAGTGGATCTAGGGGCAGCTGTCCGACCGGAGATCAAGTTGAGAGATGAAATCGCTTGAATAATACCTAATGAGAAGTAATAACAAGAAGCGCTGGTTATTTCCTTTGCTTCACTTCTACTGCGCAACCTGTTCCTGGCCTCGAGAAACTTCGATTTTTCGCCTGGCATGCAAGATGCTTGCTTGGTGACTAGCTATCCACTGAGCCACACGCCCTCCAAATAACTTTCATATTCACCTCCCACATGCAAGACCTGAGGGGCCGCCTTGGTCGGTTCTACTTGAATAAATTCAAACTCCGGCAAGCTCATCTCGTGGCCTGAAATCTTTACTATCAACTGCTCGCCGACGTCGAATTGTATGGCGGTTGGCCAGATCCACACGTCAAGTTTGACAACCTCCCCAGGAGTCACCGGATCGTACCCATCTTGAGCCAGCGTCTGCCAGTAAGCTTGCGATAGTTCGGGTGCCACCTTTCGCTTCGAAGCTCGCAGACGCCCCGTAGGTCCGAGGTGCTTCAGCGGGTTGATGTTCGGGACCTCTTTGGCATCGGAGACGCCGAGTGCTTCTAGCGGCACGTTGACGTGGTCCAGATCGTTTCCGTCCCGGTCCCGCTTCCTGAGCTGGACGTACATGTCAAAGTCTTTCTGCGATGGGCATGACGTGTGGATCACGAGCTTCGTCGGCCCGACGAGGCTCGTTGGCTGTTGAAACGTGTAGGAGAATTCCGCTCTCTCCACGCCTTTGTACTCGATGTTGTTGGGTACGCCGACATTGGCAAGTTGCAACGAGTTATCGTGGGCAAGGAAAAGCTTCTGCAGCTTGGTGCCGGGCGTGGAGGGTACTAGCCAAGGGAGATGGTCAAAGGGTAAGTCCAGAATTGGCGGCTTGTTGTATCCGAGCACAGCGAGCCTCACGGGCGGCGTTTGGTCCCAGCCGTTCTTGATACCCTTCAGATACCGGTCGAAGAATTTTCGCAAGTCGTCGGTTCGCGCTTGGCTGTAGAGATCATACCACTCTTGTGTGGCGTGAACCGCGATCCTGGTTGAAGTCAGCGTCGTGCATTCGGGCAGCTTTCAGGATAAAAGCTGGCGTACCACTTCTTCTGGTGAGGAATCTCTTCGAAGGCCCTGAAGCTTCCAATCGCATGAAGCAGTGTGGAATAGCTTCCAACGATATATGCCGGCACCTGGATCTTGTCCACCCGAGCTCTCTTATCGTCCCAGTAAGCCCTGCTGTTGGGATATTTCTCGAGCATCGAGACATCATCTTCTTGCATGTTGCGGCCTGAGAGTATCGCGTTAGGACCTTGGTATCTACGATATCTACGATCAAAAGTCATGGTCGCGTACCTGCAAGTGTGTTCTGGATCATCTTGGAAAAGGCAGGGGTAGGTATTCCTCCCCGGCATATGGACTCTCGAAGATGATCGCTGGCTCCTTCAAAAGGCGCGATACACGCCAAATGAGGCGGCCTCTCGGCAGCGATGTACCACTGGCATAGCGCAAGCCACGAGTTGCCTGCCATGGAGACTTTTCCAGTACACCACGGGAGCTTAGCGATCTCCTCTATGGCATCGTGGCCGTCTCTGCCTTCGCCGGTGCCCCAAACTCGTAAGTCGCCCTCGGAATCACCGGCTCCTCTGGCATCGACATTCACGATAGCGTACCCATGAGGGACCCATTCGGCAGGGTCAAGGCTGTATTATATATAGGTCAGAAAAAAAGTTGAATAACCTTTTGTGTTGGCCCTCGCGTATCTTGAGGAGACGACAGACATACCCTTCAAAGGACTCATAGCCTGAAAGCCTGCTCAAAGGCACGCCTGCCCTCAGCGGGATCTTATCAAGGTTGAAGAAACCTGGGCGTATCATATTAGCCAAAGTTCTCGGAACTCAACTGCGCAGACTACGTTGTCTAACCTGTTCCGCTCTTCCCATACGGCGACCACATCATCACAGCAGGGACCTTCTCCTCCGTCTTTGGCCGATAGATGTCAGCCCGGATGCGAACTCCATCCCGTAAAGTCAAGAACTGGTCTCTCTCAAGGATAATGTCGCAAGGCAAGGGACAGGCTTCTGGGGTCTTTTTGCTGCCAGCGGGTAGATCCACACGGGATGGCTCCTTGGGACGCTCCCACGTTGGGGGGTTCATGGGTCGCTGGAGGACTTGAACAGAGTTGACAACGTATGGTGCCATTTTCATTAAATGTTTGTGTCTTGGAATTTGCTTGTCGAGTTAGCTAGATGAACAATCATCGCAACAATCACCGACACCAGACGTTTGATTCTTATATAACGGTCTACACTCGATATACATGGTCCACCTCCTCCTCTTCAGCCGTCTCCATGTTACATGTACACGATGAACAGACCCCTCCAGCCGTCACCGGCAAGCTATCGCGGCAGAGCCACTCGGCCACTCGGGAGACTTGTTCTCCAGTCCAAGATTTCCTCATCGAGAACTAAAGACGAGTCGTCCTACAAACCCACCCCTGCATCGCATAGTCATGGCATTGAACGGGGACCCAACGGCTCTCACTGGTGACCATTTTAGACTTTCCCCCGCCTCGGCTGTCGCTGAGCGATCACACCGCCCCTTGCTGGGTGCGCGTGTGCTCCACGCGGAGGGGGCCCTGGGCCTGGCGTGGTTCGGACATTTATAGATTGCCGTTCGCCGATTACGTCGCAAACTCCAACAAACTCGTCACGCGGTCGTGTTCGTCCCCACGTCTAGATGTTTTCCCCTCTAGTGGACATTTTGTCCGGGAGCTCCGTTCGGCTTCGGGAATGTGGACGCTAGAAACTAACCCGGTGGGATTGCCGACGCTCTGTTTGATCGTCAATATATCTGGAGCATCGAGGCGTGGGCTGCTTCTGTCCATCAACGCAATAAAAAGCAGTTCTGCATCATCGTTTTTACATCACTGTGTGTGTGCCTGTTCGTTCTTGTAAACAGTCGAAAAAGATCAGCATCTCTACATAACCGGCATCATGTCTCTTCCATCAGTTTCAACTGCGCCGGCCTTATTCGTCGACGACGACTGCACCTTCAAAGTAATTCGCTCCGTTCCGTTTCCGGAGCTTTCGGCAGGCGAAGTCATCGTCAAGGTCCAGTATTCAGGCGTGAATCCTGCCGACGTGAAGCACGGTAAGCTCCTCGGCGTCCGGTCCACCGTGTTGGGCTACGATTTCAGCGGACACGTCGTGCAGGCGAACCCGGGCTCCGCCTTCAAAGTCGGCGAAGTGGTCGCCGGGCATGTGCCGACGGGTATTGGGAGGCCGCTGAAGTACGGTGCGCATCAGGAGTACCTCGCGAGTCCCGAGGAGACGACGTTTCGAGTCCCGGATAACCTGCCACGCGACCACGCCGCATGCCTGACAACGGTGCTGACGACGGCTGCGGATGGTCTGTACAACATCTTCGGATACCCTCTGCCCGGCGAAAGACGTGCCGAAGGGTTCAAGCCGGGTCCCTTGCTGATCTGGGGCGCGTCGACGAGCGTGGGATTATGCATGGTCCAGCTAGCCAGGGCCAGCGGCGCGTTCCCAATCTTTGTTACCGCGTCGCCGAGGCGGCATGAGCTGCTGGAAAAACTCGGAGCAACGCGGTGCTTCGACTACTCCTCTCCGGACGTGGAATCGCAGATCAAGGCTTCCGTGGCGGAAGCCAAAGCGGGGCCGATCGCGTATGCCGCCGATTGCGCCGGAGTCCCGGGAGAGAACAGCTCGGCGGATCAGATGTTGAGGTGTGTCGGCGACGATGCCAAGCTCCTCAGCGTTGTCTCGGGGAGAGACAGGCGGTTCAAGTTGCCGTTGGCCTCGGCGCATGCACCGCTCAAGTTGGCGCTCGGTGGTCGTGTGGTGGAATTGCCGGCGAGACGAGAGGACTTTGGGCGCATGTGGAAATCTCTTCTGTGGGCGGTTGAGAACTACGGCACCGCGTTCTCGCTACCCGTCGTCGATGTGTTCAGAGGCGAGGCGGAGAGGGCACTCGAGGAGTTGGAGAAGGTCGCGGACCAGGGCAGGTTCGGAAAGCTGGTGTTGGAGCATCCGCTGCGGTGAAAGGCGTCCATGACTGTAAAAGCAACAAGACGGAGATGGCATGGGCGGATGAGATGGCATTCGGCATCCGGCGGTAGGTATACGATCAAGATACCACAGCACTATCTATGCTTTTCCGAGGATAACATGTCTGATGTTTGATTCAGTCGCCTGTGGAACCAGTTGACGAAAGTGCCATGTATTGAATTCGGGATAACAGCCCACGTATGTGGCTGAATATGGGTGGCGAAAGGCACTAGAAGCATGTAACTCAAAGGAGCCAACATGTCTTACTGCAGTTGCAGGCCAAAGTAAAACACCCCTGACAAGTACCTATGGCTTGAACTCGTAAGGCCAGTATATCACTCACAGGCGAAAAACTAGCTAGTAAAAGCAGCTATTTACAGCACCTAATAGGCTACTCGTCTCCATAAGACCTTACTAGGAATTTTTACTTGCCCATCACACGTAGTAGACGCTGGCCCCAGATTGTGGATTGTGCAACCGTTCCGGAATCGGGCCCTCCCGCGGCGGGGCATCATCCTGCCGGGCCCCCCGTTATCAGCAGGCCGACGATAAGCAGCCATTCCCGGACAAGCTCCGGTTGAGGGCCGGTCTCGTCTCCGGCTCTTTATCTCCGGCCTATTGGCGTCTTTCTTCGAGGTTGATTACCCACAAATCCACTCCCGGTCGGCAACTTGAAGGCCGCGCTCGGCTCCAGCTCTGCCTGCATCGGCTTTTTCCGGTTGGTTCGTTCAAAAGTCAGACAGTGACGCTCCACCGCGAGATCCTCCAAGCACCAAGCCCCAAGGCGGAAGGTCGATTTCTTTTCTGACGCAACAGCGGGGATTCCGCACGTCTTTCTTGCGAACGGTGCCTGTACTCTTGTTATCCGGGGAAAGCCAGAGGAAAAACACTGAAGGAACGACACCGATCTTTATCCTTTAACCGCCGCCATTCTTCTTCATCGTTTCGTTTCCCCCCTCCCTGCACTCCCCTTTCGACGACCTTCCTGCTTCAGTCATTCGCAGACCGTAGATCATTGATACTTGCTACCGTAAACATCAGAAAAGGAAACCGACCACCCAATGGCCGCAGATGAACGGACGCCTCTCCTCAAATCCGGGGCCGGGGCCGTGAAGCGGGTCGGCCGTGGATTGTGGTCTCCCGCGAACCGCATCCTCTTCGCCGGTTTCCTCGTGTCGCTCACTCTCGGCCTCACCCAGGTCCCGTACGTAACTTGACCGCTTAACCCCCCCGAACATGAGAATGAATTGACATGGACCCAGCATCATCTATGTCTTTCGCGTGATGGCCTGTGAAGACTTTTACACGACGCACCCGCCTTTCGATGGACCGGCTTCGGAACAGTGCTTGCGTCGCGAGATCGACGCCAACACCGCGAGGCAGGTGTCGATCCTCGGCATGACCACCTCCATATGCGGCATCTTTAACCTCTTCATTTGCGGCGACCTTATTAAACGCTGGGGTACGCGCTGGGCACTCATTAGCCAGACCGGCCTGCTCGGCATCCGCGTCTCGTGCCAGATCATCGCCGTGAGCGCCGGTGGTAAGAGGGGGATTGACCTCATGCAGTACACCCAGTTGATCGGCATTCTCGGCGGACCTCGTGGCTACATGTGAGTGTGCCGGAGACGACTTCTTCACCGGATAACCGGGCGCTGATGCGAAGCTTCCTAGGCTTGTTCTGAACACAGCTGTCGCCGAGGTTGTTGAACGGAGAAAGCATACAGGCGTCTTTGGCAGGCTGCAGGGTGCGGTCATGATCGGGACGGCAATCGGCTACCTGCGTAAGTCAAACAATCTCTGCACCGGCGGCCCGTAAGCTGATTTGGACTATCTAGTGGGAGGAATCATTGGTGATGTCTTTGGCATTGTCAGCCCGTTCGTCTCGGCGGTTGGCTGCTTCGCCGTCGCAACGACCTACGGCGCAATCTTCTGGCCGTCGTCGCCCGCAGAGACAAGTGAAGCAGACGGAAAGACGACGTCTGGCGCTTCGGGGTTCTTGGCCCCGATCAAGGTCCTGATGCCCCAGAAGTATCGCTTGGACAACGGCAAGGTGGTCAGGAACTACGGCTTGGTCTTCCTCGCTCTGGGCATCTTCTTCGGCGTGGTAACTATCTCTTGCTCTTCGTTTTTCCTGCGGCACCGTGCTGACGGACGAGTGTAGTTCGCTACCGGCTACGCACCGATTCTCATTCAGATGTACGCGACCTCGCGCTTCAACTTCGGCACCACAGAAAACGGCATTCTCATGTCTGGCAATGCGTGGATCCGAGGCGTCTTCTTGATGTTCATCTTCCCGGAAATCATTGACGCGGGCCGAAGATGGTTTGCATCGTCGACTCATGCCGGACCGCTCCACAAGACACTCACCGACGAGGAGCGAAATCTGATCCCGACTCATGCAGAGGATATGGATGCAGCCCCTGGACTCATGAATGCAACGGAACCAACCAAGGCCCCGCCCGAAGAGGAGGACGAGGACAGCACCTTTGACTTATTCTTTCTCCGCTGGAGTCTAGTGGTCGATGGCGTCGTGACTTCCCTCGCAGCGTGGGCAACCGAGGGCTGGCACGTTTATCTTGGTAAGTTGCTCCTATCCCTTGCCAGTGTCATGTCAGAGGGCTGACTCGGAACAAAGCCGCATTCCTGCTGCCTTTTGCATCCGGCTCGGCTCCGGCCGCCAAAGGTGTCATCACGGAGATGTGCCCTCCCCACCAGCGCCAAGATGCCTTGAGTGCTGTCACGCTCGTTGAAAGTGCTGCTACTCTGACAACACAGGGTATCTTCGGGCTCATCTTTGCAAGTCTCTCGGCCATCGGCAAGCCTTATTTGACGTTTTTCTGCAACGCGGTGAGTACTGGCACCCCCGAAACGCGTCTCCGCAGTTTACTAATTCCGCCAAAGGCTTTAGCTGTTATCGCCGTGGGCGTCTTACTGCTCGCACATTACCCCCCTCCCAATAGCACCCGCGTCGATGAAGAAGCTGAAGAGAGCAGTACGCACGACTAAAACATGCAAGGAATATTTGATGAAAGATATAGTTGCCGAAAAGGCGACCCGACCGTATGCCGACGCCGGTAGGCCGGCCCAAGATTGCGCAAAACATACTGCCAGTCGAAGGAAAGTCAGGACAACTCCTCTTATCAATGCCGACACATTCACTCACCTGCTGCAGCTCAGCACGCCCCATCAACATGCTGCCCAGTCGCCGAGTCGGGCTCTGGAAACGGGAGGGAAGTCGGTAAGTTGGAAAATTGCATCTCAGAGCAACTAACATTTTGTTTGCCACGTGCTCGAGTAGCTTAGCTGTACATGTACCTTTAGATGGGAAAAGTCAATTACTTATTTCAGTTTTCATTGGTATGACAAGTGAGGTGAAGACATATGTTGTCCCCCTGGCCATGCTTGCTGTGACAAGTTCGCGAAGTCCAGACCGTCAGAAAACCTCCATCAAGTCCTTGCCGTTGACAACATCGCCCATGTCAGTCCGGAGGGGTTACGACGGGGATGGGGCCTGTCATCGGTCTTGGCTTGGGCTTCGAGTCCATGACATCAGCGGACCGCTTCCCAGCCGTTCGCATTCATCATCGACTTCGTTCATGCAGATCGGTGGTTTTGCCCCGAATCTGGGGTTTGCCAAGTACTTTCGACATGGAATTTGGGAAAGTCGATGAGGAAAGATCGATATTCTGAAGCCTCGACCTGCTTTGCAGCATTTGCCTCCTCCATGGAGCGAGCCTCTTCTCCGGCCAATTCTGCGTCTTTCGCCGGATCAACCAATGTCATTCTCAGTGTTGATCTGGTTTCCGAAGTTGGCACGAGAGCAAACCCAGGTTAAAGCCGAACGCCAAACACCCAAATGGCCAAGCCTCCATTCCAAGCGTCATCGACTCCATGAACCCGCCTAATCTGTGGCGCGCCCTTGACCTACAACGAGGATAGCTCCCACGCCTTTGCACCTCAATGGTAAAAGTTGTGTCTCATCGCGGGACGTCGATGTAGTAATGCCTCCCTCTGATTTGTCCAAACTGCTGGCTTGTTTAGACCATGCTCGCCTGCGTCACGGCATTGATTCTCAAAATTCCATCCATCGGGTTCCCGCACATAAGATGGGACCCATCGACCCGGTCAGTGGCGGCACAAGTCCTTCCAGCTCAAATGATATAAGACCTGTCAGCTCGCCTTCAAATGGATACAAGCCAAAGAATCGTGAAACATCCTGTCGAATCCGCACAAAAGACTTTCGACATGGGCTCCGCCGATACCTCATTCGCCGCCCACGTGGCCACCCAATTCGGCACGTACGAGAAGGATAGGAAGATGGCGTCCAAGGATGCCGTCTACACTACTAGCAACGGCGTGCCGATGCCTCACCCCTACGAGACCCAGAGGTGCGGCGAGAACGGACCGCTCCTGCTCCAGGACTTCCACTTGATCGACTTGCTTTCGCATTTCGACCGAGAGCGGATTCCCGAGCGTGTGGTGCACGCCAAGGGCGCTGGTGCCCACGGCTTCTTCGAGTGCACGAATCCCATTCCTGAGCTTTCTCAGGCCGACCTTTTCTCGACCAAGGGAAAGAAGTGTCCCATCACGGTTCGGTTCTCGACTGTCGGAGGAGAGTCGGGATCGCCTGATCTTCAGCGTGATCCCAGAGGCTTCTCGGTCAAGTTCCGTACTGATGACGGGAACTGGGATATGGTCGCGAACAACACACCAGTATTCTTCTTGAGGGATCCTGCAAAGTTTCCTCATTTCATTCATACCCAGAAGAGAGACCCGGTACGTGTGCTTGTTCTAACAGCCTCGATGGCTTGTGCTAATCGGATTTTGTAGCAAACCCACCTCAACCACAACGACGACTCCTTCATGTTCTGGGACTACCTCTCGCAAAATCCCGAATCCATTCATCAGGTCATGATTTTGATGGGAGATCGTGGCATCCCAGATGGGTACCGCTTCATGCACGGTTATGCCGGCCACACTTTGAAGTTGGTCAACAAAGATGGTGATTGGGTTTACGCCCAGATCCACATGAAGTCGCAGCAGGGCACCAAGTTCATCACCCAGGAGGATTCCCTGACGATGTCTGCCGACTACTCCACAAACGACCTGTTCCAGGCTATCAAGAAGGGCGACTACCCGAAGTGGACTGTTGAGGTCCAGACCATGACGCCCGAGGAGGCCGAGCAGGCATGGGAAAACGACAAGATCAACGTCTTCGACTTGACACACGTCTGGCCCCAGGGCAGGTACCCGTTGAAGAAGATTGGAGAGTTCACCTTGAACGAGAACCCTGTCAACTACTTTGCCGAAGTTGAGCAGGTTGCGTTCAACCCAGCACACATGCCCCCCGGCATCGAGCCCTCAGCTGATCCCGTGCTGCAATCGCGCCTTTTCTCATACCCTGATACTCATCGCCATCGCATCGGGGTGAACTACCAGCAGCTCCCGGTCAACGCTCCGCGAAACGGTTTCAACGTCGGCAACTTCCAACGCGACGGCTCCATGGCGTTTTTCAACCAGGGCGCGCGACCAAACTACCTCAGCTCCATCGACCCGATTCAGTTCAAGAACCGTACGGTTGACCTCGACAAGGCACACGGGCACTTCACGGGCGAGGCCATCACCTTCCTCTCCGAGATTCGACCGGAGGACTTCAACGCTCCTCGCGCATTATGGCAGAAGGTCTGGGACGAGCCGGTTCGTGAGCGCTTCATCAACAACGTCACCGGTAAGATGGAGCTATGTAAGGATCAGGAGCCTTTGAAGCGACAGATCGCCATCTTCAGGGAGGTGGACCCCGAAATCGCCCAGCGACTCGAGAAGAGCACTGGTATCAAGGGCTATGACGGCATTGCCAACCTGAGGTTTAACGGAACTCACAACGGCTTTGCCAAGGACGAGAAGAACAAGTACGCGAACGGTATCAATGTGTCTCAGGGCAAGAGTGTGACGGCCAATAATGGTGCCCCGGTGAACGGCACACACAAGGGCTAATGGTATCGAGGGGCAACAATGCTGTCTATAACTCCCATAATAGATTCAAATTTGCTAACTTTCTTGCTCTACCTTATGTCTTTCCTGCCTGAGCCCGATGTCTTGACGGGCGCAGCTGACGGTTGCCTAGCCCTTGAGTGAGGCGGTGCAGATTATGAGGTGATGATTGGTAACTACCGGTCACCTACCAACACTCAGGATGCAGCCCGCCGGAGCGCCTTACTTGAGGCTTCTTTTTGCTGCATCGAGTAGATATGTTCTGTGTCAGACGCCTACTTAAAATGTCGATATTTCCGTTCGTTACAGGGTATGGTTATCCTATGCTTGATTCGGCTACACTCAGATATATTCGACCTCATCCATGTTTTTCACCGAGTCTTATCCTCAACCCGTTCATTACAACAACATGCGAGTCTCCCGATCCTCGGTGTTAAAGTCCCTACGAGGCGTAGCGCAGGCTACAAAATCAAGCGAGGAAGAAATTAGTTCCATCGTGCGGCTGTTCTCATCACAGGGAGGTAATTCACACGGGGAAAGGGAAGTCAACCACACCAAGGGGCGCCCAAGCGAAGGTTACTTGTTTGAAGAATGGTACGAAATCATTCAGGATAGCTCTGAAAGGCTCGATGAGACTTCTCGTCCTCTCGCCAACCTCGCCCTCGCCGTTTCGTTCCCTGCGCGAAACGTGTCGCCATGGCCAGGAACTGTCGCCGTGCGACCTCAACCAAGTCTGGGTCATCATCCACAAAGCCCTTACGAGCAAAGACCTGTCAAGAAATCTATTCAACGCGAACCGCAGCGCGCAGGGCCTTCTAGCGGTACCTCTGTGCAGTCTGCTCAAAAACGGGAGCATTGAAGAGCTCATCCGTCTGCGCGTATGGATGCCCGACGGCAAACGGGCGAACCCCGACTTCGCGCTCCACTCCCATCAACCCTTTGCGCAGAGCTGGATCCTCGCTGGCGAGGGCCGTGACCATGCCTACCAAGTTGACCCCGTCGACGATGTGGCCGATGCGACTCACGCTGGGTATGCGCTAGCATGGAACGACGGCAAGGGGCAGAATGCGAACTATAAGACGCACCAGTCCTATTCCGTTGTCCGTAATACTGGGAAGCTGTTCAGGGCGGTGGAGACGTCTACGGAGAGGCATGTCGAGAACGACACGTACTCTATCCCAGCAGCGGCGTTTCATGCTACAGAAGTTCAACCGGATGCGCTGCATGCGACGTTATTCTATTTCGATTCGCATCGCGGGTTCGTGCAAGATGCTGGTGTTCTCGGGCCCAAGGACGGGGAGTCGTACAAGCAGTTAAGAGATCCGTCGGGCATTACACCGGCCCAAGTGGCGGAGGCCGTGGAAGCTGTGGGAGCTGAAGGCTGTTCAACGGAGAAAACTACTGCATTATAAGCCGTTACGTGTAGTAATGTAGAGAAGAAATGGAGGGGCTAGGCACATGTTTACAAATTTCAGAGCATCCAAATCACCCGTAGGCAGGCAGCATCTCTACTTTATGCTCTTATTTTCATTTTCTTTTCAGGCTCTGGGCACCCCTCTCATTGAACCAGACTTTCTTGGTACATGAGATTGAGATTCTGTTCCAAAGCCCAAGTTATTGGTATTGAATATCTAACCCGTAATATGCAACGACCCCCTAGAGTTTGACCCGTTCCATGGCGAGTCCAGCTTCCAGAAGTCAATCAAGCCTTATATTTTCAGAGCCTCAGATATAAGGAAAGTGGTTCTGTGAAAGTGACTAGGAACAAAAGGGAGTGGTGGGAAGAGTCAACCGAGAAATTCACGCAAGCTCATGGTGCCCAAGGGTGTCTCAGTCATGCATGTCGTGTACGAAAATGTACGACACCTCTGAATCTTGAGATCCAAGATTACCGTCACACGAATGCGGCCGCTGCGGGAAGCAGAAATGACGTACCTCATTTGTGGAAGAGATACAGCCAGACAGGTTCGTATAACCGGACGTCAGGCTTAAAGATCACCATTCCACCCCATCTTTTCATTTTCTCCCTTCTACTTGCCCATAACAAACTTCAGTAGCCGAGATTCATGAAGTCGGCGTCTTTTATTTTCACAATACTGTGGAAAATCGGAATTCTTGAGAGCTACTATGCCAGACTCCAGCCGCGTCGTCGAATCTGACAAAGGTACAATCGTCCGACCTGAGCCTGCAGGTAACTCACTCGGCTGATTCCCCTCCAGTGTGGGCCAGTTTGGTCACCAACATGGATTATGTGACCGGCCTTCTGACCCTGCACCACTCTCTTGTCACGTCCGAGACAGCCTACCCTTTCGTTGCTCTATACACGGACTCCTTACCGGAGAGAGGTCGCGCTGCCATCGCTGCACGGGGTATCCCTCTTCAGCTAGTTCCCTATCTTAGTCCATCGGGAGATAGGGACTATTCCAAAGAGTCGCGCTTCGCAGATACATGGTCCAAGTTGGCAGCCTTTTCGTTAATTGGCTATCAGCGTGTGGTTCTCTTGGACTCAGACATGCTGGTGAGGAAGAACATGGACGAACTCATGGACCTGTCGCTCGATGACGGGGAGAATACGAATGGTTCGAGGGTTCTGGCCGCAGGTCACGCCTGTACCTGTAATCCCCTCAAGAAGGCGCATTATCCAGCAACCTGGGTCCCATCAAACTGCCCCTTCACCTCGCACCACGCAGATCCAAACGCCGCACAGAGCTGCGGCATCGATTCCAACCCGAAACCACTCGGTGTCATGAACAGTGGACTGCTTGTCATTGTTCCGTCCGTACCGCATTTCACCGCCATACTTGACCGGATCAAGAACGCGCCAACGCACTGGGTGTTTCCTGACCAAGAATTATTGGCAGATCTGTACCGAGGCCGTTGGGTTGGTTTGCCGTACGTGTACGACGCACTCAAAACACTGAGGTGGAAGGGCGTGCACGACGCCATATGGCGAGAGGACGAGGTGAAGAATGTACACTACATATTTTGCCCGAAACCCTGGGATGATGCGGAAAACATCGGACCTCTCACGGATGAAACTCACAAGTGGTGGTGGGCGGCGCATGCGGCGAGGAAGACGAGAGAAGAGGAGGCCGGGATCGCTGACGGCTGGTAAATACTCGTTGTGGCATTCATCTTTGAGGACACTGGCATGAAGTCACGCCTCAAAGCTCAAGACACAGTATCCCAAGCAGAACCTATTCAAAACTCCTTGCGCAAAAGTTTCTTTCACAGTTGTGACTACCAATTAGTTTGGGAGATTAATTTGCCATGACCTGCTTTCTTGTTACGAATATCCTTCTCTGAGTCCCCTTCCAATTTCGGTGGTCTTATCTATGCGGAATGGGCGGTCAACCTGTACATTGCATTATACATAACTGTCTTCTCTAAATTTTCACCACCTCGACGGAAAGATCTCTCGGCCAAACCGGCTGATCAACCCCATTTCCTCTGGTTCCTACGTTGTACTTCAGCTCAACGGCACCGTCTTTGTACCGAGCAATGGGCTTCACCACCATGAAGGTACCATTGACAGCATCTGACCTGCGAGTTTCGAAGAACTGCTGTTGGAAAAGGATTGCAGCGTCATGTGTGTAGAGAAGCTTCGATACCGCCGGCACGGTGTATGGCATAGCGTGATAGTGCCTGAAGACAGGCGAACCATGACGTTCCCATACCTCCTTCCAGACTGAATCAGGATACATGCCACATGAGCGAATGAGCCATTGAGTGTAGTAGTTGAGGGCAACCTGTCATGAATTAGCCATGAGACTTTCTATCATGGGAGAGACTCACATCGACACCGTAACTGCCTCCCTTCTCTGATCGCCTCATCAATGCGTCCAGAACACCAACGCTCCCGCAAATACCGGCACTACTTCAATCTCAGCTGCTCTGATCTTTCCCATGTTTCCTATAGGATCATGACTCAACTCACCCGTAGTCCGCCACAGGGAAAGGAGGCGTGACAGGCTCGTCGTGACCCATAGCTTGGCCATACGCCATGGAAACACCGCAGCACTAAGAATCAGTTGTAAGCACGATCCTTGCACCGAAGCCGTCATCTCATCTTACCGCATCGCTGACTTGCTGCCATCCGCCACGATTTTTCCAAGGCCCGTGCCAGCCGTAGCAATTCTCTCGAACATGGACAATGCCCCGATTGCGCGCTTGAACCAAGTCAAAGATGTCCTCTCGGCCAAACCCATGTTTCTGCATGACGCCGGGGCGGTATGCATCGACTACAACGTCTGCATCCCGGATGAGAGCTCTGAGTTTCTCCCTGTCTGTGTCCATAGTGAGGTCAAGATGACAGTTCCACTTGCCCCAGTTGAGATCTTGGTGAAGAACAGACATGTCGGTGATGTTAGGAGACGTCACGCGCATGACGCTGGCCCCAAGTTCCGCGAGGCTACGAGAGATGGCAGGCCCGGCAATGATGCGGGATAGGTCGACAACCTTGAGCCCCGCAAGGGGTCTCGTAGGAGACGAGGCGAGCGACTCATTCTCTGGCCACCAGCCTGCTGGCTGAGAACTACTGCTCGCCTCGGTGATCTCGTAGAGTCCGACGTTCTTCACCGCTTTGCCTTGCTCGCTGGCGAAGTACTCATCTGAAGACCGAGCAATGACCCCAGATTGACGGTGCTCTTCGTTGAGGAGGTCGTCCAGATCCTTCCAGTCATACTGGGCGATGACTTTCGCGAACCGCTCTACCACCGCATCGTAGGTGTCGATCGACTCCCCATCGGCTGGTAGGCCCAGTGCCTTGAGGATAGGGTCGGGGTTAATGCCTCCTGCTCACGAATCAGCATTCTTTCGGACGATAGTCGAGATTGCCTTACCGTGCATCTGATAGTATTTCCCGTCCTTGGTTTTGTAGATGTTAGTAGAAAGCTGTCGGTGGAGGCTCGCCGAGCACCTGTGCAAGTCCGTGTTGGGAAACATCTTCATCGCATCAGGTTGAAAGCTTGCAACGGCCATCGGCGTAGCCGTGCCATCTTGTCCTATCAGGGAAGCGACGAGTGGTGAGAAGCTGAACATGGCAGCGTGATCTCTATGTCACGTTAGTCTGACGCCCTCTATGGCGATCTCGTACAGCAGATGATGTCTTATCTTACGTGTTGATAGTGATGTTTGCCGGCTGAGCATTGTACTTCTTCATAAGCAAGCGGTTGACCAAAGTCGCCTCGAAAGCCTTCAGAGCCGCGATGCTCTCGGCGAACTTCCAGTTGACAGGAAGGCTGGGCTTGGCTGAACCCTCAAACTTCACATTGCGACCCAGAGATTTCAGATCGTTGGGCAAGTGGTCCATGAGCGGATTCTCCAAGATACCGGTGATGAAAGCGGCCTGCGCCTCTTGAGGCACTGAGTAGTCTGAGAGTGAACCCATGTCGTGACGCCTTTTACGCTTCTGGTGGTGATCTGGTGTTGATGTTGAATGTCTAGACTCGACGACAGGTAGGCAACAAGTAAGAAAGGTCCCCAGAAGACGCCCGCGTGTTGGACTTCGTCTATTCTTTATGAAGCGCTTCCCTGTACGTCATGTGTAGAGAATCGTGGAACGAGCTTCGATTCATCCCATCTACGGCGCTACATCAGTTAAGGTGCGGCGCGTAAGAAAACGTTGTCAGGATTCCTTCTATCCCCCATACCGATAGAACTTTCTCTCGGACTTCACTAAATCCTTCAACAGATGCGTAAGCTGTCGCCATAGGGTCGGGTCTCGTAAGTGCAACGTGCCAGGACGCGCTAGGAACGATGTGCGCAGTGCACAACAATACAGATGAATCTTCCTCCGTGCCTGTCCCAATAGAACCAAAGTCTGGGAGCTGAGGTCCGAAATTTCCTCACAGAGGTGGCATTCAGGTTGAATTGTGAACCAACGGTTGCAGTGCTCATAAACTTTTAGATTTGCCTATGCGCCAACGAATCTATCCGGGCGATCCCCGTGGTCGTGACTCCTTGGAAAGAGCCGTAACTACGATTTCATTCTAGCATCGGGAAGTTTGATGCGCCCGCAGCCCGTTCACCGTGGTTGATTCTGAGTGCCTGGCCCGATCTCCGCAAAATATTGACAGCCAAGGCAGAGCCGTTTGGACATATGCACGCCTCGGTGATGGCGCCTCAGCTCGTGCGTCGTTGTCGGATGAAACCTAGAAAATGCTTACATCGCCAAAGAACTATGTTGACTTATAGTTTCAACACCTAACGGCCAAAACAACGTCGTAGGGGAGGAGAAGGAAAAGAAAGAGCAAAGGTCGAGAAACATGTGGTTCGTGTGTTTCTTCCAGCTGGCTTGCATGTGATACGCCCATGTGATTTTATTTTCTTTTTAATGCATTGGTATTTTCCCAATCCCATCACGGTTCAAACTCGGCCGCAGGCTTCTCTGACTTTTCGAAGCTCTTCATCGGTTCCAGGCCCCAGCGTCCGAACATTGCGCCATCCTCGTCCCAGCTATTGCAGTCGGTCGTCAACATCTTCTCGCCTGTGAAAATAGCGTTTGCACCAGCCATGAAGCATAATGCCTGCTTCTCCTCCGACATGGTCTTCCTTCCAGCAGCAATACGAATGATGGTTGACGGCATGATGATCCGCGCCGTGGCAATGGTTCGCAGCATGCTCGTGAAGTGGATCGGCGTCCTGTCGCCCAGCGGCGTGCCCTTGATAGGCACCAGCGCGTTCACGGGGAAACTTTCGGGGTGCGATGGCAGGGTCGAAACGGTGTGCAGCAGGCCAATACGGTCGTCCGACGATTCTCCCAGTCCGAGGATACCACCAGAGCAGACGTTGATGCCGGCGTCTCGGACATGACTCAGCGTCTTCAGACGCTCATCGTAGCTGCGCGTGGAGATGATGGACGGGTAGAACTCCCTGCTGGTGTCCACGTTGTGGTTGTAGGCCGTCAAGCCAGCTTCCTTGAGCTCCTTGGCCTGTTCCGAATCGATCATGCCGAGAGTGACGCAGACCTCCATTCCCATCTCTCGAACGCCACTAACCATGGCCTTGATATTCTTGAGGCTGTTCTTGCGACCGCGCATGTCACGCCACGCGGCACCCATGCAGAACCGCGTGCTGCCGTTCTCCTTGGCGGTGCGGGCCGCCGCCAGAACAGACTCGACACTCTCGACCTTCTTCGCCTTCAAGCCTGTGCCATCCTGGTATCGGGTGGACTGGGCACAGTATGAGCAATCCTCGGTGCAACCGCCGGTCTTGATGTTCATGAGCGTGCAAAGCTGGACTTGGGCGGGGTTGTGGAATCGGCGATGGACGGTACCCTAGGCGCGCGGTGGCATGTTAGCCCGGATCTCCTCGACGCTCCTGGCGGGGACTAGGAGTAGCAAGACTTACGGCTTGGAAGGCCAGCTCCATCAGGGGCTGGTAGTAAATGGCAGAAATCTCTTCTCTTGTCCAATCATGCCTAACGTCAGTTGCGTTGACTGCTCTCTGAAGAATTTGTTTGGCCTCGAGGGTCCTCGGGGTGGCACGGAAGTCGGGGTCCTCAACCGGCGGAGGTGGAGCGGGGGCGACCGCTACGGCTTCCGCGACCGATGACATACATGCCCGCGAAACGAGGGGAATCGTCTTTTGGCTTGGTCTGGAAGAGAGCAAGCTTCTTCCAATGGGTTTCCGCCAAAGGCCTCGAGTGGCGGCGTTTCTGGCCATCGCCATCGCGTTGGCCTTCATGTTGATGAGTTGTCTTCGGTAGACCCCGAAAGAACGACGAAACCGAAGACGGATCCAGGGGTACAAAGGGGAGAAATTTGGTCGGAAATGTACGGCTAATCGTTCCACTACCGATTTCACAGCTTCTGCTCTTTAGAGTACGCTCTTGTCTTTCGGTTTGGCACCTCAATATGTCAAAGAAAGCAAACACGAAGAGACGGCTGTAGATAGCTTCGATCTAGGACTCAGAAGAAGGGGTGAGGGGTTTTGCGGCTTCAAGGTTCACGTCTCGGGAATCGGTCTATCAATAGCTCTTACTGCCCCTTGCCGATCCCAAGAAGCGTCTGAATAACCGCCCAACCAGCCGGCGCTGGAAGGCTACGCCGGTTACCTGCGGTTGCGTACTTGCACATGTCTGAGTCAATTCAGGAAACACTTAAAGGTTTGGCCAAGCGGATGTGGCTCCGGGGATTGGTGGATCAGGTGGGGAGGTTGAGCTGGTACTGAAGTACTGCGGTAGAGTGAGGGGCAGGGAGGACAGGGAGTGCAGCTGCAGGTCATCTAGAAAAGAAACTATGCAATAGGGTAATTCCGCCCTCTCAAGCTCTCTTGTGCTCGGCATGTTGATGCGGCGGGTGGAGCTGTGACTCGGTGAGCTGTTACTGTTGACTTGGTCGCCGCCCCCAAACCCCAACGAAACTCACGGCGGATCCCGCGAACAAATTACCGACTTCTGTTCCCGCCTTACCGAAGCCAGGTGCTCTTTTCGATCGTCAAGATAGTCTTGGTTGAGTGAAAAGTCAGGTTCGTATCCCAATGGTGAGATGAAAGCTCCGGCCCAACAGTCAACCGGGGCACGTACTTCAACGTCATGTTCACCCACTACGTATAGGCATTTGCAGAAGCTGGATCCCTGTCTGAGAGACAGCTGCAGCAACGCGCGGGGCACTTCAAATAATTGACCACTTTGCTGAGTGAGTGTTTGAAAGTTGATTTGGACGAGGTGGAATCAACCTCCGTTTGAATACGCCCTCATGAAACGCAACGAAACGTTCAGTCTATGGATAGATAGACTTGAAATAAAAAGCACCATGATCAGTCTGACACCTGCGAACCAAAGAGAGCAAACTAGTTCATCCGAGGTAAGAGAAAACGTGTTCGCAGACACGAATCGAACCCAGGCCACGGATACGGTAGCCGCCAACATAAGCCCACCCACCAGGACAGCCATCTATATGTAGCCCCCCGAGCTTTTCGTCGTTGCTTCGCCTCTTATCAATAAGCCACTGACAGGAGTGCCGATCACGCCTTGTGTCAAGAACATAACGCCTGCAATGCGCGGCAGCTCCCGTAACCAAACAGCTCGATAAGAGCTGGGGTATAGAAGCCGACGTACGCACTAGCAAAAACTCCATACAGGACGGTGAAGCTGACAAACAAGCCCTTCGCTGCAGCTTCTCTGCCTGCGCCTATCATTATTCTTGAAACCCATAACCCAAGGGTTGCTAAAGTGGTGAGAAGTGTCGTGACAAGGACGGAGTTTAGTCTTCCGATTCGATCTGCGACCAATCCAACACCCACCTTCCCAATTGCGTTGCAAGCATTGGCCAGAGCAGTCAGATTTGCGCCGTCAGAGTCGCTGAAGCCCACGGTCTTGGCATACGACACCGTGAAGTAGACAGGTGTGAAATACGCTGGAGTCTGGAAGAAAGTTCCCAGAGCCTGGGCAATGAACTTGCGCTGCTTCACCGTTTCCGCCGTGGGCACTGGAATCCGCAAAAGCCCGCCTTCTCGACTCCCAATACTCTTCTCAAGTGAGTCGTCATTCATGTTTCCCAACTGCGGGAAACTCCCGACAGAAAGATAAACACCGCCGACAAGGCTCCCGTTAGTCGAAGAGTATTGCGGAAACCCATACTCTTGACACAGGCCGTGATGGAGGGAGCCAAGACCAGACCACCGACGCCAGTGCCTGCGGACACAAATCCGGCAGCAAGACCTCTATGCTTATCAATCCATGTCGGAGTGACTTTCATCGAGGGAATAAACGAAATACAACATCCAACTCTCAATGGCAGTCCTTGAGAGAGCTCAAAGTGCCAGAGAGCCATGCCAAAGCTGGCGAGTACGTGTGCTAGTCAAAGAGAATACTGCCGATGCATATAGGGATCTTGGGTCCCGATTCTTTTTGCAAATGTCACGTCGAATGGCGCTCCAATTGTCATCACAGAGACTGAAACGCTGCCGATGAGGTCAATCCTGCGTATGAGGAGCCTGTAAAGGGTGTATCCTCTTGTGGTATCATCGTCTCGGATAGAGCTTGGTACACGCCGAAGCCGAAAAGCAGTCCGCCGACTGTGAAGTTGATCATGAAAGCGGCAGCTAGAATCCAAGTGTAGCGTCTAAAATGTTTCAATTTTAGCCTATCCACTGAATAAGGTACCTAGAATATAGGCTTTTTTTTTGGCAGGCTCATACGCTCTAGAATATCTTGGTTGATCAATGTGGATCCCCGGTGACTCGTCGTCGTTGGCGATATCTGCCATCGTTGCTAGGAGATCGGAGGGGGCGATTGTTGTGCTTGGTCGACACGCTTTCCGGTGCAACAGCCGCCCTAATAGCAATGTTTCTTGTCGGTAAGATGTCTAGCATGAGCATAGAGGAAGTCACATCTCAACTTGCAAAGTTTGCTCGATTAATTCACCTTTCACCCTTAGCCGAAGTCCACTTGTTACTCATAAAATCCCGGCAGCAAGGCCAGCTTAGCCCATAGTCAGACTCAAAGCATTCCCAGATCAAATTTGATTATTTCCGGGGGCAGATCCATACAAATCGTACTTAAGGTAAGTCGTGGAACTTGCCTCTTTGTGACATTCCAACTTCCGCTGTCGATGTCCCATGATACTTCGATCAAGGATTTTGCAGGCCTTCTTTCACAGTCATCACTGGAAAATTATTCGAACTGAAATCTGAGGTTTAGGGCAGTCGTCAATGGTCAGTTCACCACCGGCAACTGCCCGGGTATTGACGCAATGTTGACTTAGCGAGATTCGGTGGCAGAACTTCTGTCTTCTGCTGGTTCGGAGACGTTTAAGGTAGCATGATGACAATACAGCACTCAAGAAAAGTCCAAAGGGTCGGCAAAAATGAGGCCTTGATGACGGCATTAGTGACTGGAACCAAGTACAAGTATATCAGGCAGAAAATAGCGTCTCGAACTTTCTATGATCTATCTTATTCAGAAAGACCAATAATGCAATCCCAACGCTTGCAAACGAAGTGGTCACAAAATTGTGCTCCGACCAAGGTACCATAAACATCAAGCCAAATTTACGCCAGGAAAATCCCCCAAAGTTTACACTTAAATACTCGTCTATAACCAAGGGTGTGAGCCTCTAAGGAGTCTGAAGCTGGGAGGCAGAGTCATCTCGAGATGCCTTGTGAGGGACTTGTGAGGGTCTTTCTCTAGGCTGCCACTTCTCGGAATCTCCAATGCGGTCAACAGTAATTCCGGCTCGGCCAGCTGGGTTCATTCCGGCTTCCATTTGCCTCTTGTAGGACACGTTGCGGAGTCTCTCGGCCTCGGCGGGCGTCAGCCTCAACTAGAGTGACAATGTCAGTGCCGATTTTTCAGAGAAAGTGCCGGTCACCTTACGTAGATCTCAACACCGACGGCGTGGATGGTCAACGCCAACCACAGAGCCGTTCCAAATGGGACGCTGATGGCAACTCCAGCTTCAGCGGCTGAAGTCGCGCCGGGGAGGTCGGCATGGACAACAACTTGTTGCGCCGGGTTCTCTCCGGAAAAGTATGTGGCGCATTCCGGGTACAGTTCCAGGGTTCTGTTCACATCATCTATCATGAATGCGACTTGATCGCAGGGCCGCGCAACGTAGTATGTGCCGATGTTGCTGATAATGGTTGCTGCGATGGTCTGAATGATGCGAACAGTAATGATTGAGCCAGCCTAGTCAAGTTGACAGTCAGTGGAGGGTTTTCTACCATTGCCCGTAGACGGTGAACTTGCGTAAAACCAAGCTCGCAGCATCCAAGCCCTGTGTTGCTCGATTTGCAGTCTTTTGATATTGATGTAGGCCATAATCATGGATCCGATAAACGCAATCGACATTACCCCAACGCCCCCCTGAGTGTCGAGCCCACCCCCGAAGGCGTTACGCAGAAACATGAAGATGCCCGCGGTGCTGATGAGCGACAAAAGAAGGATGAGGTAGCCATTGATGCGGTGGAATAGCAGTACTTTGTGGCGGATAACGGGGACAAATTGCCAGCACGCCAGGAAGGAGGCTGGTAGGACTGCGCCGAGGTGAAGCTTGATACCAATCTGCTCAACTCGTTTTTGGTAATAGAAGCACTCTCCCGGGGCTGCAGCGCCAGGTCCACAAAATATGTTGAAGTTGATGTACTGGAATCTAGCAAGCGTAAAGCCCATCAGAGCACCGAAAAAGATGAAGAAAAGGACAAAGTTGTAGCCTTTGGAGAAACCGATGGGGTTGTAGACCTTCCGTGCTGCAGCAACGAAGCCGTTGGCAGGAGGCCGAGTCGGTTGAACCATGTTGGCGTTTTTGACTGAAGCCAGTGAATGTAGGGGAAGACGGTAATGGTAAGTAATTTCGAGTGGATGTTTTATCGAGAGTTCAATGGTTCCGTATTTTGTGTTCGTCTGATGGCGGAATGTCTGCTGTCAACGGGTAAGATCATTCTCACGGAAAGAAGAGCCCATCTTATATCAACTCATTCTTTCGCATCTTCATCGTGATCTAGTCTAGGGTTAGCAATTACCCGGCCCGCGGGTACCTATAGATACCCGCAAAATAGATAGGTAGTTATAGGTAATACCTATAAGTAGCAGGTAATACTTATAGATATCTATAAGTTAAGTGGGTTTAGGTAATTAAGCCTATAGATATAGTGTAAATACTATACCTATAGGTTTAGATAGCTTATAGGTAATTATACTTATAGGTAATTTATATTTTTATTAGAGGTTATAGATATCTTTTATAGTAATTAGGCTAATTTATAGGTATATTATAAATAGCTAAAATTCTATTACTATCTTATTATATTTTAATATCTCTTTTTACTCTTATATCTTAAACTACCTATTATTATAAAGCTTACTAGCTCTTAGAATAGCTTTAACTAAGTTAAGGTTTTTAGATATAATAGTAATATATTTAGTATAGATAGTAATAAGATTAATTACTAAACTAATTAGTTTAATAAATAAATAAATTAGAGAGGGGAATAATTACTCTTAAAAATATTAAAAAGAAAACTCTCTAAAAACTCTTAGAAAGCTCTAATAGCTAACTTTATCTAGTAAATATTATTACTATAGCTAATATTATTATAGATTTTCTAGTAAACCTACTAAAAGAGAAGCTTAGAGATAATAAGATTAGTTAATTTCTAATAGGTTCTAATTTTATAAAGAGTCTTAGCTAAAGTAAGTTAGTTTATAGCTATCTTTTATAGTAATCTTAGCTTATTACTAGAATACTAATAGCACTTCTTCTTCTAGGCTTAGCCTAGAATAAGAGACTAGCTAGAGAGAAACTTTCTAGCTAACTTCTTAGTAATTTTAGTAGTAGTCTTCTTAGTAGCAGTCTTCTTAGTAGAAGTCTTCTTATCTATAATAGGCTTCTTACTAATAATAGTAGCTCTATACTATATTTTTATATAAATAGAAGCTATAGCTTAAATAGAGATTAGTATAAATAATTACTATAATAATTAAAAGGATAAATTACCTATTTATAGTTATAGTAGTTATAGAATATAGAAGGAAAGTTAGTATAGTTAGGGAAAAGTAGAATTTATATTTAGTAATAATTTTTATTAACTAAGTAGAAAGGAGTAAATATCTTTCTTTATTTAATAGAGGCTAATAGTATAAAGTATTAAGTTTCTAAAATCTACTATAAATTATATAAATATTCTAAAAATATAGGAGTAGGCTTATTAAATAGAGAATCTTCTAAATATATTACTAATAAAATTATAGGTATTTTTATTTTTATATATTTAGAATAAAAGGAGGGAAAATATAGTAAAGAGCAAGCTAGTATATAAACTAACTATTATATATTTTAATCTTTTTTAATATTTTAAAGCTAAAAAAAACTTCTCTCT
>JAVHLV010000397.1:0-54325 GCA_036785495.1 Colletotrichum neosansevieriae
AGGGACGAGAGCAGGGTCTTTGGGACCCCTCTCTCAGGTAGATCGGAGCCAAACGGTTTTGCGCCTCGTGGGTCCCCCCCCCCCCCCCCCCCCCCCCCTCCTTCAAGCCACGCAAGCCTCACGGCGACTTGTCAACCCCGTGGTATCATAGATGAGTCTTCACACAACTAGCCTAACGGAGTCTCAGAGGGGAATTGTCTCTCCCTAGGTCTCTGGCCTTCACGTGCTAGGCCGCTAAGCATTTTTTTCGCGAAGTTTGACACGGAGGCGCTAGATGACGCCGTCGCCAGCCATCTCCTCAAGCGAGGTCTGAAGTCTGCACTATGTCTCAACGTTTTTCCCGTTCCCCGAGGCTTGCAAGCGTGATAAGCCTCTGGGGGTACGTGTTCCTCGTTCCTCGAGAGCTACTTATGCCAAGATGTCGTCAGGTCTCAGAGAGGCTCTTTCTTCTGTCACGAACGCAACGCACATGGCGATGTGCAGAATGCCAATGCAGAGGAACGCAAAATCCGCACTTGGAGTCGCAAACTCAGACACCCGTACACATGCCACCACACGCCAAAAACAACCACACGCATCAACTTGCATCGACTTCTCGTGCCGTTGCACATTACTTCAGTACATCGGCAACTCTTGCTGCCATAAGCCACAAGGGCAGTCGCAAAACGTCAGGTCAGAGCGAACCGGCGCTGTCACGGCGGAAACACTTGGGACGACATCGGCGGGACAGGACGTGGCGAGGCCTGTCCGTCAGTTGGACTTCGGCAACGACTACGGACGAGTCACCGCTTCATCCGATCGCAATCTGATGCACAATCGTGCCTGAGAAACTCTCGGAACTCAAAGTCTTCTTCATGCCATGGCCCGCACAAGAAGGGAGCCCCCAGCCCCTTGGAACCCATCACTCAAACTCCGTTCCTGACCCTCGTCTCCAGGTCGATCACGGACACGGACCCCTTTCACCAGGGCAGTAAGAGCCAGAGAGAGGCACAGGCATCTTGCAGCCGACAGGGGAAGGCCGAGACATCGTGGTCGGGGCCCGGGGGATCATTTGTTTTGGGAAAGCAAGCACCAGCCCAGGCGAGAATCCCACCTACTACAGTACCAGAATCCGAGAATTGAGAGGCAGAAAGAGAGCAAGACCCGGAGCCAAAACCCAGACTTGGTTCCTCCATGGCCACGCTTCCCTGCCCTGCCCTTGTCCTTGCAAGGTTCAAGCCACCCTGCGCAAGCGAGGGGGGGGAGCTAAACTGAAGATCATATTGTAATTAGCCTTTGTTTCCGACCGTCTGTTTCTCTGCCCCCTTTTCTCACCCCCTTCGCCCATCTCCCACCCCCCCTCTCGTGCCAGGTGAATATGAAGTCTTTCCCCTCCCCTAAGAAACAGTCTCTCGGAGCCCCATGTGCCCCAAGTTCTGCCGTGCCGTCTCTCTGACGCCGCCGCCGTCCGGTCCTCTCCAATATGTCCACAACGGATGGAGGGTGAGGAGAGGAGAGGAGAGGTCACAAGAACATGGACATTTTCAGAGCTCCTCACCGACAAAGAGCCAATGGAGGAGAGGAGTCTATTGAGTCACTGACAGCTGCTTGACGTGCGCGACGGCCCTTCCGCACGGCCGCCGCGGCAAGCGATGTCGACGGCGCCGAGTTGGCGCGACTACGGGAGAGCTTCATCTCGATACCTCATCAAGCCACCGTCCGTCCACCAAGTTGGACTGCAGCCGAAAACTCTATCTGGGGTGCGCTGAGTCTTGTTGAATTAACTAACCATGATTGGATCCGACGCGGCTGGGCCGAACTCAAGTCCCCAAGTCTCCATTCAGACTGATACCCGACCCGAATGCCTGGCGACCGGTCAATCTTTATTTAATTCAACTGAAGCAGCCAAAGGATCCTCACCAAGTGCTAGAATCCCACCATCGCAACGTACTTCGGCTTTGCCAAGCGGCAGCTGCTCTGATGCTGCAACGCACACGACACGTCCGTAGTCGTCCCGATGCTGCCGTTGCGAAGTCTTGCAACGTCTTGTGTGGCTCTTCATCAGCGTCCGGCATGAGATGCCAAGAACAGCCGTTTCCACCCCTTCGACTTTTGCCGTTGAGCTTGTCTAAAAGAGCGACATAATGAGCGGAAATCAAAACAGCTGCGCACACATCATGATGCCATGCCGCACTTTCCTGGCTGCGTTCCAACCCTGCAGGAAATCCGGAACATTATTGCAATTAATGTCCCATGATCGGGTATGGGGTTGTTGCCGTGCTTCCTTGCACTGGCATACCCCCCCGGATGAGCGGCGGACAGCAATAGAAACAACTCATTCTGTGTGTGCGTGTGCTGGGAAGCGCGGTTGAGACAAGATTGGGATCATCTCGCATCGGCGGCAAGTTGAAAGAAGGAGAAAGTTTGGATCTGACAGTCTGCTTCATGGACATGCTCCTACAGATCAAGGACGATTCTGGAACAAAGACACCAGTCATCCGAACATGGGACCCAGCACGGCACTAGAAGAACCGTTCGTTGCAGCCTTGGGATGACGTTCTGGCATCTGCGCACACACGCGGCAGAAGCGACGAACGGCATAAGATCAGCTCGACAATCCGGTCGCAGCACAGGGCTGGCAGGGTCTCGATGAAGCTCTTGGGGCCTCACCCTTCACACGCCGCACGCCCCCCGACGTCAGTCAGGTACGAGAGTCCAGTTGCTCGTCTCAAGTGCGTGCGTGTGTGCGGAGCAAGAAGAGAAGAAGCGTCTGTGTGGGTGCTTGCTCACGGCTGGCAACCCCCCTCCCCCCCCGTCCACTAACACCACACGAAGACTCGAGAGCAGCGAGAGCAAGAGAGAGGAGAGAGAGAGAGAGAAGCGCTACGATGACAACGACGACGACTCATCCTTGCCTAAGCCGACCCCTCGGGCCCCTGTCCAAAACACACAAGCCTTCGTGACAGGACAGGGGACGCACATCCTTGCAGGCCCCGTTCTCGGAACGGGAGCAAGATCCAGATTAGGAAATGGTGGCCCGAGTGGAGCCATGCATAACAGCATTGGATTCGGATCAGCTCTGGGCGTGTTAGCGGCCCACGCACCATGGCCGTGGGAGGGGGTAGCTGGGGAGGTGTGAGCATGGGTGTGCGGTGAAGATGAATGGGGAGGGAGGGTGTGTGTGTGAAGGAGAGGCAGGAGGGGCGTGTGGCCAAGACATGTAGGGGACCCCTCTCAGTACTTCAGAACATTCCCGTTTGGCAGAAGGAGGAAGGCGTTCAGAGGTACTGAAGTACAGAGAGCAGGCCCTGACGAGAGGCAGGGATAGACGGCTGGGGTGTCTTCTACTGATGGAAGTACTTCAGTAGTGTACATAGTAGACCAACAGACCCTGCCGTTGCATAAACCAGTGACCGTTTGACCTCAGCGATCCCCATTGACGTTGATCCCAGACGGGGGGCCAGTCTCCCTCGATCTCACCCGCAATCCCGGCTGCTGCCACCAGCCAGCAACACGGATACCCGTTACCACCACCATCCAGCTACGCAGTACGCAGTACTATGTACAGAGTATCCGTACTTCACAGGCGCTTTTCTGCCCAGGAAAAGAGGCAGAATCGACGTCTGTGGTGCTGTGATAGTTGTGCCTGAACAACAACAAGCATCGCTGAGGATCCCCCGATGCATCCCAAGTAAAAGAACGCTCGCTCCCTGTACCCTTACTCCATCATCCTAGGTATGTTCAGGTTGCTCTGCTTCACTCTCGCTCTCTCTCTTCTGTCTCTTCCTCTATCCGTACCTATGTACCTCCCTCGTTGAGCCCCCCCCAGTCTTCCAATTGTCTACCCAGTACCGATGACCCCGTCTTCCTCCCCTTGTCGTTAAACCTCTCAGTACGACGAGTACGTACTCGCGTCGATGAACCAGGACGAGGACCTTGGACTGACCCTTGCTTAGCTTCCACCGACTAGGTAGGTAGGTACTCTACTACAGTACCTTACACTACGTCTACCTCTACCACACCCCCGTCGCCGCCTTTCGTCTGGTCCCAGGCCTGGCGTAACGGTCCCAAGACTTATCCCACTCTCTCTGCCTCTGACCCACACACAATTTGTGACAGGCGATTACTGCGTATGGCATCCCATCGTCCAGGGATCATCGTGTGGATTTACGCTTGATCACCCATTCCACTCTGCTTCGGGAGATCTGATATACTTCAGTACTTGCCTCCCCCATCTGCCACCTCTACTCCATCCACCCACCAACAAGCTTCTTTCGCCAGGCCATTTCATACTTAAACTATCCACCCTCCCTCTTCCCCTCGACAACTTCCTACCCTGAATTCTTGGAATCTCCCGAACCAAATCACACCTCTAGTATCCAGCTGGCACTTGGGCTAATCACTACTCTACTCTACACCTAATACCTGTTGTGTTTCTTAATATTCAACGCCGACAACCACCGCCCTCTCACAACGAACGCCCACCATCGACGATCAAGATCAAGGCCAAACGATCAAGCACGGAACTGCACCAGCACCATCCAGCAAAGACTCGTCTCTCAAGTTTCCAAAACTTCTAATCACAATGGCGAGCGCTTTAATATCGAACCCGTACGCTGCTCAGCAAAGCGCACACTACGGTTACGTTCAACCGCCTCAACCTCCTCCTTCGCCTCCCATGGACGAGACATCAAAATGCTCTCTGCCTTCCATCTCCAACCTGCTCGGCCTCGCAGACCAGGGATCTCCCACCTCCGAGACGCACCCCCAGATTCCTCAGCAAGGTACGGACCGAAAAGGACAGCATCTTAGCATCCCAACAACATCCCGACTGACTCTAGAAACAGCACCTTCTCAGAAGTCCGAGACAAGACCAAACTCTTCTCACTATGGCAGCTCGGCGATGCGAGGTCTCCCTCCCACTCCTCCCATGAGCTCTGATGCTTCTTTCGACGGCTACAACTCGCCCTCAACAAGATCCGTCAGCCAGCTCTCCGTCGTCTCGCAGCCCCACAGCAACTACTACTACGAGTCAACGCCTCCTCTGGAAGCCGACGCCCACCGCCCCATGGCTCCCATGGTCCCGAGGGTTCCTATCCAGGCCGCCTACGCTCAGCCTCAACCTTTCCCTCCCGCCTACATGCCCGCTCAGAACCCCATGGCGGCTTCCTACTACCCTCCTATGCAGCCCACGCCTCCTCCTCAGGCCCAGATCTCCGCCCTCTACTACCAGCGTCCCCTGCCACAGCAGTTCCCTCCCATGGCCGTCCCCGTCGGCATGGGTCCTGCCTCCGGCTCCAACCCGTGGCAGCACCACCACTACATTTCTCCCTCTTCCGCGGCCTCCTTCCCTCAAAGCCAGGACCGCTACATCTGTCAGACCTGCAACAAGGCCTTCTCCCGCCCTTCTTCTCTCCGCATCCACAGTCACTCCCACACGGGCGAGAAGCCCTTCAAGTGCCCACACGCCGGCTGCGGCAAGGCCTTCAGCGTCCGCAGCAACATGAAGCGTCACGAGCGCGGCTGCCACAACTTCGAAACCGGCAGCAGCGGATCATCAAATGTAATCTGATCGGCTATGAACTTATTTGTTCTTTACTCATTTCCATTACTTTATTTATTACGAACAACACGACAACTGGGTTTTCCGAAGGGGATGGCTAGAAACAAACGGGATGTGACATCAAAGAGTCGGAAGAGGGGGGAAGGGGGGGGGGGGGGGGTTCGGTTCCGGTTTTCAACGGGAAAGATACCACGTGGTAGACTACGACCTCTACCGCGACTGCGACTACATCACGCCTTGGGTCATCGACATCCAACAAATTTCTATATATAATCAGCAATGACGAAAGACAAGAAGGCGTTCTGCAACAACGATGGGGGGCCGGGCTTCAGGATTGGAAGACATCCGAATGGTCTTTTTCTCCGCCGGGGAACGAAGGGGACGACGACATTTACTGGGAGGAAGGTTTTAGGGGCTTCTTCCTTCATCGACATGTGTTAACTCGGGGAAGCTAATTTTTTTCTTTTTCTTTTCTTTTTTGAACTGGAGCAAAGAGGCGTGAATCATGGCTGGGACAAAACTGGTCGCGGACGCAAAGTCCCGCCAGCAAATGACAAAACTTGGCATTTACAGGCGTTTTGAGTTGTTGTTCAGTGTCTTGTGTGGGCTCAGTCTCTACGGAGGGCAAAGTCGAGGTCGGGGGTTCATCCTGTACAGGCTCCCCCCTCCTTGGCAATGTTTTGGGTTCTTTTCTCTTCTTCTTTTTTTTCTTACTACCGACGTTGTTTCTGGTTTCAAAAGGTACAAAAAATTTATGTACGATTATGTGGTAATGTATATATAGAAAGGAGAGAAAAGCCTCACAGAATCGACAAGAAGTGGTCAAACTAAGAGCATTGAGAAAGAAGCCAAAACAAATCCCATTATCCATTATCATTGCATTCCCCGTCTGTTTACATCATCATCATCATCATCGGTTCGTGCGCCACTGAGGAAAGAGGAGACATGGCTGGGATGAGGAAGGGAGAGGAGGAGGGAGGTCTTGGTATGGGGTCCTCCTGTGTGTAACTCCGCCGCATCTTCGTCTCAAGAGTTGCGCCGCGGGATTGTGGGTTGTGTGTTTAATGGGTTAGTGTTGCAGCGAGGCGAACTGGTCCCCCTGGCAAAAGGGGGGGCGAACAATCAAGAGGGCGACGACATAATGACTTACCGGCTTGATCCGACAATTCCTCTCTTCATTCTCATCGTGTTGTGTGTGTGTGTGTGTGTGTGTGTGTGTGTGTGTTCTCCCGCAACGTTCCGTAACACTCTCACACGCACACACTCCATAGACACATCAAGGCAGGTTGAGACGCTCTTACTACCCCCAGTGAGTTAAGCATGAGACCGGACGGAAGGTGCGCCGATCGCGTATCGTGAGATGACAGCTCGCTGACACAGGCACACACACACACACACACACACACGCCTGCCTGTTCAACTCCTCGGCTCTACAGTTGTGGTCTTCTCCGCGGCGATCTTATTTTCCATTGGGCCAACCAACTGTCTGTGTGTGTGTGTGTGTGTGTCGGGTAGAAGTGCGAGTTGAGGCGAAAAAAGGGGAGGGGGGGAGGGATGATGAAATCGGGAGCTGGGGCGAAAAAAACAAAAGATGATCGACGCTGCAGAAGGTGTCACAGCCCTGGGGATGAGACAGTCAAAAAATTTACGCTTAAAAAAGGTGTCCTTCTACGGTAACGTCTCTGGAGGAGGGCGTCAGTGTGTCTGTCGTTTAAAATCGTTTGGTAGTTGCTGCTGGGCTTTTGTTTTTCCTTTTTTTTTCTTCTTAAATCGATTTTTGTTTCGGCCTGGTCTATGCTCTGTTGAAAGCATACAACATCTCCAACGAACAAGAATGACACGATCTTCTGGGTGTAGTGTAATATAGTATCTCTCAGCTCCTTTTTTCTTTCTTATCTTTCTAGATGTTGGGCTGGTTCCTATCTTGTTACTGAACAACTCATGCGGAGGAGCTTTTTTCCCCCCAAGTTCGCGCCGTCTTAATTTCTTTTTTTTTTTGACTCTCGCGCTTTCGCCTCATCGCTACTCTGTCACATTCCCTTTTCCCTTTTTTCCACCCAGCCGATGAAACGAACTGCGAGACTACCCCGGCCCTTGCCTGACATCCCATCCTGTGTTTGCTGGCTGGCTGGCTGGCTGGCTGGCTGGCTCATGCTCTTGCTCTTGGTTCTTTGCTCTGTCAGCCATGTATAATGATCTTGAAGTGTCTCGTGCACGTCACGGAGTGGGCTTTTTCCTTGACTTCGTTTCCAGCTTGTGTGTGTGTCTGTGTGTGTGTTTCGTTCTTTTTTTCTTCCTGCTGAAGCTGATGCTTCCGCTCAAAATTCCACACCCAAACACACCACACGGCAGGACGGCACGGCAGAGAAGAAAGAAAAAAGTATGGTAGGTGCACGCTTCTTGTCTTGGCCGCGAACCAGCGATCCTGTTACACATGTTACACAGCTGATTGAGGGCCAAGTGATGTGACCAAGGCGAGATTGTCCACACTGCGGGGGGGGGGGGAGTTGAAGAACTCGTACACAGCCTCAATCGGCCCAAGAACCACTGCTACGGTAATCCCGCTTGGGATGGCCACCATAGCAGTGCTAACGCCGATACCACAGCGGGACAACTGATACATTCAAAGTCCGAGATTGTGTGGGCGGCATTACATCAGCGTTCGAGTGGTTGAGTGTTGGACGCGAGCCTCGCCTCGCCTCGCCGCGACTGGTCCCAGCTCGAGTTTCTCGGAAAGGAAAGGAGTGCCAACCCTTTTCACCCCCTCCCCTCGCTGGAGTAGACGTTGTCCGAACCGTCAACCGGAGAAGAGCAAAGTCTGGTTGACAGGCGCGAGAGTTTCGAGAGAAAAAAAAGAAAAAAAGCCAAAGGCGGGAAGGGCAGGCCATGTGTATGTGTGTGTGTGGGGTGGGAATGAAGGGATGCCGCGCGCCGATCTACGGGGTGAGGTAGACAGGGGTGAGAAACAAACCCTTCAACTCTAAACTGGGTGGGAAAATGGGGAATAACGTAAACATGCGTTGCCCATTGGATTTTCAGTGGGAAAAAAGAGTCCAACGCGACCGTGACATTGGACGGAGACAGGGAAGAAGAGTCTTGGCACTGCTTCAAAGCTTGGATTCTCCCGACCATCGGACGCTGACTTTGGGGGAAGTCTCCGGTCGCTGTTTAGCCGGCGATGCCAAGGTGGTTGGTCAGCAGCGTTGCACTGGATTCCTGCCTCGACGAGTTCGGTCGGAGTAACATTGAAAAAAACCGTTGCGCGCGGGTGTCTGCAGGATATTGGGGAAGCAAATCGGCCGTTAAGCTTCTCGTGTCGTCCTGACGTCCTGACTCGGCCTGCAACTTCAAAGTATCTCTTTTCGGTCAATTACCCAGTATCGAAAGGCCAGGGGCTACGAAGAATCGAGTTATTGATCCCCGTTCGCTAATATCGATCTGTCGTCCCACGCCCCCTATTTCAATCGTTTCTTCGGATTATGTTTTTGTTACGAGTCTCCTTTAACGATCCGCCCAGTGCCGGGGGTTCACAACCTTGTGTGTTATGATTTGCCCTAGGGTTGCTGTGCTTGACTCTGTTTCCCCTCGATAATCTCCTGCTCGTCACGAGGAGAAACTCTGTTTATGTTCATTTTGGTGCTGAATGCCGCGTCGATTTACGCGTATTACCTAGCTTTTGCTTCGCTGCTGGGAACGCCAATAAAGTCCACGTCCGTGGGGCCAGCGCCGAGGCCCGAGAGAGCCGACGTGGACTCTGGCATTCTGCAATATGCAGCCAATCTCTCGGGGGGCGGTGTGGATCTGAGTCGTCCCCGAGCCGCCGAGATGAGGCTTCCAAGCGCCGGGTCCCCACAACAAAATAAAAGTGGCGTTCCGCCTTTGCCGACTGTGTCGATGTTGTTGTCGGTGTTGTTATTCTCGCGTCTCAATGCGGCTTTGTTATTGTTGTCCCAGGTACCTGAATCATCCCGCAGACCCGTCGGGCACTTCCCGGCACCGCAAGATTTGCGAACCGCATGGCTGATCGCCATTTCGCAGGGCGAGAAAGGTCGATGCCTGCGGCGCCAGGCACAAGACGCAGGAACAACATGGCAAGAAAGGATCCCGCTTCATGGAAGAGAGAGAGAGAGAGTTTGGCGACGACTTGGCGGGTGGCCCCACGGAAAGTGGACATTGACTATGAAGTACTTACCATGACTCCGGCCGCGGGGAAATGCTTGCTTTTCTCCCAACCTCCAATCTTGGATATTGAGGGAGTCTAGCTGGCTCTGCCATGCTACTTCATGATTTAGCAAATGACCTGCTATCTAGCGCTAGACGCAGAACTAAATCCTTCTAGCCTGGGCGCGATCCTCAGCTAAAGCCTAAAAGGGAAGAACCCTGTCAACCGGCGCGCCGGGTGGACGGCAGCGGTAGCCTGTCCTACGGTTTCACGGGAATGCTGGCCAACACATCCCCGCACCACCCTCGTACTGTAGAAGTAGTAGCAGCTCGACGAGGCTGGCTACTTTTGGTACTTTTAGGCAATTCGACACTGAAAAGTTAGAATAACGAGCCAAGAAATAAGATGGCCTGATACATTCGTTTCCCATAGCATCATGGACCATTCCCTCGAGCATGAGTATTGCAAATTTCGTCTCTGAGCAGAGCCCTCTGGAGACCAGGAGGCTCGTGCGAACTGTGATATTTGCGTCTGGTGAGGGTGCTGTCATCGAATGCGAAATATGAGATCGAAAACGCGGTTATTGGTCTTAACACCGCTTCTATCGACGTGTTCCCCGGCTATTGTTCCTAACGTTGCAGTAGGAATGCTTCCATTGTCACTGTATCAGTCGGCGTTGGCAGTGTTCAGAGCCTCGCTGCAACAGGGCCGAAGGAAGAGAGAGATTAGAAGAAGGGGGATCCTGTCTTGACAACTCCAGCTCCGTCTCTTGTCGACTGGAAGAAAGTTCAGACCAGTACTAAAGTAGCATCCTTGTTGAACTAAGAGCAGGGGGCTGGGCAGGCATGTTGGTCAACTCGAGCCCGCTCCTGCAGAGTCGACTCAGGATCACTCGGACATACTTCAGTACATAGTAAAGGTTACCAAGGATCATGCTCACCGTCTTCGGCACTCGCAGCGCTGGACCGGTATCCCCTGCACTGCAGAACCTCAGACGATTCATTGGGGCGTGAGGGGAGCGGAGGTAATGCTTGGCGGTGGGAGGATCTCTAACATTGCCAGCCATTCCTGGCGTCGCAGCATTTGTTCTCCGGACTTTGCAACGTGGGCGATGCTACGCCGCCCGGCCGCGGCAGTTTTCGCTGGAAAAAGCGTTCAGATCGCCTTCCAGTGTTGCGGTTGTGGGAAAAGATTGCGTCCCGAGGGAGTGTTACGACTCCATCTGCGCCGTCACGACGGAGAGTCCGTCGAACTAAAACCAATGCTAGCGCCGTACCTTCGCAATGGTAATGAGGACCAGCGGCCCCGTTGGACCAGGCATAACTCGACGGGGATTCCCTTCCTCGAGTTGACTTCTGTTGCTATTGGTCGACATTGACCAAGTCATCGAATCGCACACCTCCCGCTCCTCACTCCCTCGGCGTGCGGGGAGACGGCGGCCTTGGAGAAAGAACAAACCACCGCACGTAATCATCTGAGCAACTCCGTCTCCGCAGCCAGGCGTGTCCAACTTCATTCGTACCGAGGAAAGGTCATGCTGGGCCCGTAAGGCTTTCGCAGAAAGACAAGATGTCAGCGCGAAGAGTCGGTTCAGAGTTCAGACGGAGCGGCCAGTCTCCGTCCGCAGATTTTCTGCTCTGCAAGCTTGTCACCAGCCACACAACTGAAACAGTCTGATGACAAGAGACGACGAGAGACCCCTAATGCCTCGCTTATGCATCATGAGAGACGTCAACGTTTGAGAGCCTCGCCAAGCCGAGTTAGCTCCAATGCCGTCACGGCGCAAAATGGCCAGAAAGACGACACACAAACGGTCGTTCGTGCCCTTTACACCGCTCGGACATCCGCTTCGCGATGTCACCTAAACGCCAGCTGCAACGCCATGCGCTATTCAAAATGGAAGACAAGGCATAGAACGGCAAGGGGACACGCATCCCATCGCCCATCCCTGCACCGGAATCTCGACATCCCATCTGCACCCCTTCCCCCCAGACGATCCCAGATCAACTGATCACCATGATCAACCCTCTCGAAAGCTGCACGGCGCCGTAGCTTCGAGACAATCACCGCTGGGCTCTGGAAGTCTTCCTTGCTTGGCTTAGAGCGCGCTTATTTGCAGCTGATCAACTGCCGACCGCTCCACTCATTTCGCCCTCTCTCGACTTCCCGAGTCACAGGCCACCAAGCTTCTAAGCCATGCGACAGTGCATACCGAAAGCGAGGCGAGAGGCGTTGATCGACTGTGCAAAATGAAGAATCAAGCCTATTTCTTCTTCCTGATTGTCAGGATTCCCGCGGCCAGCATGGTTTGCCATGTCTGAACTGCTCAGTGTTTCCCATCCCAGCTGACAGGCCCATGAAGAAGAAGCCAGAAGCATTCAGCACGGCTGTTGCGGCTACGCCCTTGACAAGGTCGACAAGCTCAAAAAGCATGGCAAAGAGCCTCCCGATGGTAGATGAGAATGAATGATACAGTCAAGTTTGGTAGAGGCGGAGAGACCCTCGTCCAGGTCTGTGACAACCCTCCCGTTTCAGGTGGCTGGGACTGGGTTGCGGCATGCCGCCTTCTCTGAAGTCTTGACAAGCGGGATCGCGGACGCCGGAGCGAACTATGTGCTGTCCATCACTAGGAGCTCCCAGGCGATAGTCTTTGACTAACAGCTTTGTCAACCGGACGAGCTCATCTTAAACTTTTGCGTCTTTTTTTGTTGTGCAGTGGCGCTCCTTTTTCCAATCCTAGGGAAGAGGAGTTTGGCTAACTCGAGGGCAGTAAACTAGCTCGTGGATCGCCGGACGCTAACATACTGCCGGGTGGGCGTGTCTGTGGGGAGAGCAATGGCAAATGCCAGAAAGGGGATGTTGCACACATTCGATAAGATGATGGAGGCTCGCATCCCCTGCGCCGACGAACGACAAGGACGACGAGACGACATGAACGGTTGGCGGAAGATGCCGCCCTGATTCTCATTCGGCGTTGACTTCCTTTTTCTCAACAGCGGGGCCGGTATTGGATCAACTTGTGTCCCATAGCTTTTTAATCCAGTGTACTATTATTATTTGTCCGCTAAGCTGGGGAATCCCATCCCATTTCCATGCCGACTCCGAGCGAGCATGGGTGCTGCCAGACCGTCTTTTTGGTGGAGGCCCTGGTCGTGAATATCCTCAAGGAGTCCACGACAACTCCGCTTCCAATGGCTTGTCCGCAGACGTAGGGGTCACGGGAAGAGGCTCTCCGTGAAGGAAGACAGGGGAATACGGAAAGTCAGAAGACCCTGAGTTCCGGGGATTTGTGGTTTGGTAATGCGTTTCGAGAATCTGCTGGACAGAAGATCGTCGATTGAGTGCGTAAATCCCCGAACCCTAGACCGGAAGCAAGAGGCCTTTATTCGCAACGATCCGACAAGTTTTGCATTGCCGGTAAATCATCGAGGATGGCGGTGAGAAACAAAGTATTCCGAGAGCCTGGAGCCAGGCGATAGACACACTGGGGCTTGCTTCGTGAAGTACGGACATGGAGGGAATCCGTATGAGGCGCTTCCGATTAGTGACGCCTATTTTCGTTCAGAGCCGTTTGCGATCCCCGCCGTTCGCTCTGTCAACGGCTGCCGCCGAGGCGTCAAGTTTCGTCTGTATTCTGCCTCCTACGTCAAACGTGACACAAGCTATGCAGTTGCTACTGTCAAGCGGGTTGAACGCGTGGCATCTCATCTTCAACGGAGAAATTTCTAGACATCGCTTAGGTCGTTTTGGTCTCAAGTTTTTCAGCCTGCCTCGATCTGACAGCCGAGTCTCATGCACTTTTCCCCTCATCCGACTGGAATGTGGGATAGCCAAGCATGTGAGGCGGCGTTTTTTTTTCGCCCTCATGGGGTAGCCAAGGTGCATGATGCTCTCAACCATCAGAGTAGCCCGGCGGAGCCTCACCCTGAACCATGAAGCATCTGGAACACTGAGCGCGCCAGACACCTGTCACCCCGTGTAGATTCCCGGTGCGGGGGAGGTCGGTGGCTGGCTCGTCCGGACGCAATAATAGCATCCTGTCTGACGAAAGAATGAGACATCGCTGGAGAGGATCCCCTGCTGGCATGAAAGATCTGTTGAGGCTCAAAGCTTGGCCTTCTAATCCTCTTCCGATGTCAACGACTGTCATCACTTGACGGGCGGGCCGACCTGTTTCGACTCATCGCCTGGCTACGGTGGCGGCGTTTCAACTCGGTAGGTTGCTTGTATATCGCAGCGACATATAGACTATAGTGACAGATGGCGTTTCCTGACAAGGCTGTTGCGATGCCCTTGACGGTCTGTGCCATGAAAAGTACCTTCCAAGTCATCTTTTGTACAGCACATTCTTCTCGGGGCGTCTCAATAGCTGGACTGGTCGTTCCAGTACAGTGTCTCATGATAAACCCTGTATATGGGTCAGTTTAAATGTAATCAGAACACACATCTTCGCCAGTTTATGCGCGATGAAGCCAGCATATCGCTGTAAGAGGCAAGCTTAAACGGGATCGTGGCATGGCACAGGAGGCTTACTCGGGTCCGTTGGCGTACAGTGGCCAACCGAGTTTCAAAGTAATAAACTGGATGAGATGGCTCGCAACCTTAATCTGTCCGACATCCGTTGGATGCCACTGAGGTGCAATGTCGTTGTGCTGTAGGATGCCGGTGGTGTTGAAGAAGTGTACGAAAGGCTTTGCAGGCTTATCTGCCTTACTCGTTGTATTGGTGACAGCATCCCATATCGTCGGACTGCTCAGATACTCTTCCGTGTTGAAGTACTCGTAAACGCTGTAGACCTCTTCTCGTAGGTCCGTATTTTGACCATAGGTATTTCCGTCTTGAAAGAAACCTTGCCACATTTGCTGTGGTCGGCATCAGCGCAGGTCGGTGCTTGAGGTGGCGAATACTTCATACCATGATGATGACTTGGGCCTCGGGCCACTTTCCATGGACGCCCTGGATGAGTTGCTTGTAACTTTCTACATAGGTGGACTTGCTGACGTTGTTGGCAGCGTTGGCATCGTTGGTACCGAGGTTAATCACAACAAGGTCCGCTGCAGGGTTCTTGGAAAAGTCCCAAGGCTCAGGATCATCTGCACAAGCTTCTGTTAGTCGTGTATTTCCTTCCAATATCGTCAGATGGCGGTCGAGAGCTGGACTTTGGTTCGTGTTGATGGAGTTGACTCGGTGCTCAGGTGCGTAGGCACAACACATACCTCCCCATACTTCGGTTGCCCGTCCGCCAGTGTCCGACGTATAAAACCACTGGTGGGATTGGCCCCTAGGGTTTCCCCAGCAGTCTTGATCGGAGACGCATATGCCCGGATACGCCGTGATAGAGTACTCCGAATCTCCTAGTCCTGCTCCAACACCATAGGCAAATCCAGCAAGAGCCTCGTACGTGTTGTACATGCCCGCCGATAGGCTGTCACCGATGAACTCTACTCGGCGAGGGTAATCTGGGATTTGGACGAGGGTTTCCCCGGCGGCAACGTGGACGTTCTCGATCTGAATTCCGTACGCCCAGTTTGTTACTCTCATCTCGAATGTCACGGGGCTGATAGGTCCAGTGAGCTCAATCCCTGGGGTCTCAGGGCTCACGAATAAGTGAGTTGCGCCGGCCGTAACATTAGTATGCATCCAGTCTAACCCGGCGATCCTGTAGGCGACAAGAGTACTGCTGATCGTATTGTTCCCGAAAGTGACGGCGACCGTTTGGCCTGTGAAGCCAAATTTGATTCCGGGACCCCTGTGGCACATTAGATGCTGGATGCAATCAGTCTTAAGAGAGGGTGTGAACTTACGCCCACCAAGAGATCATCTTAGAATCCCAGCGGCCCTTGTACGAGATCTCTTTGGCACTGGCATTGTAGGTCTTGTATTCGCTAGCCACCAATTCTATTTGTGTGTCGGGGAAGTTCGTAAGTCTCGGACGTCCATTCTCGAGGATAGTAGCCGTCACAACACAGATGTGGCTTAGCACAACTGCTAACGAAGGGACGATCATTTTTTCAGCCAGATGCGAAAGACTTTAAAAGAATAGCCCACTTGGCGAGTCGCAGTAAGTCTGACGAACACAATCCGCGCCTCTTATACAACTGAGAGGACCCAAGCTGTGTGCCTGGTCGTTCTTGACCCCTCATGGCGAGCTAGACTAAGAACACATCCGGCTTAAGAAGGACCGAGATGAGCGGGAAATTCGATACCCCGGATAGTCGTTTGGCGAACGGTACGCCGGCTATTCGGGTCGTGAACCGTCTTCGATGTCCTGCTTGACGAATGTTGTCAAGGCCAATGCCGAAGTTCGCGGCGCAAGTTGGCTCCCACATAAACAAGCCACTTTCAAGCCTTGTTTTTGTGTTTTTGAAATGTAGACAATTGTTTCCATTCGAGATGTTCAAATCGAAACAAGGCCGAAAAAAACACGATCGAATGGTTCTTAGCCCCTTTGCCTCGGAACTACCGATCTCTTAGTCGGTTCATCACCAGATATACCCGGCGGAGGGAGACGCTCCGTGCCCGATTGGTAAACGCAGGTGGCCCGTAAGGGGGGATGTAATGTGGGCCGTCGGCACAGCCGATCTGCTTGACGGGCAGGATTCCGGAGCAAAGAACGACCAGAGCCGGGCCGGCTGGACGGGACTTTTAGGGAGTGAATGACGGTAGAGCCGCTGCTCGCACTAAAGCCACTTACTTAACCGGTCAGGTATCAAGACCCATGCGTCAAAGCTGTTGCGTTCGTTCGGTCCGTAGCCTGGGCCGTATCCGTACAGAAAGGCCAAATGATGCCAGATGGTCGTGTTCATCTTCATCGGGGGGTTGTAGGCAAACGCGCGCCTAAGTAGGATGGATGAACGATGTCTAGGCAAGACGTCATGAGAGTCGAAAAGAGGATTGATAGCCAGTGGCTAGCAGCTGGTGAGTGTGCAGATTCGACGATCGTCAATCGAGGCTGAGGACTGCGACGCGCTGAACAAGGGGTACTCCTCCGAGAACCAGGCGCCCTGCAAGGCCTGGAGTGATGTGCATACGGGTATGTATGATTGCTGCAGTCAATCTATACCTCGCATCTAGAATTGAACATCCTCTGTCTGCAGGTTCTGGCTCGCACCTGTCGCGTTCATCAGTTTTGTTTCTCGACCGTCTCCTAATTTCGCATGTCCGCGTCCACGATCAATATCCAGGCCACATACGCAGCAACACGAACCATTGTCAGGCCAGAGTCGCCGGAGAACGACATAATCGCGTTCGAGACACTGCCGAGGTGTCTGAGCCACGTGCGATTAATGCTGAATACTCTGCAGACCGGTGCTATCAAATAAGTAGGAAGCCGTCGAGTTCGAATGTAAATTGTACGGGCGATAAGCAAGCCATGCCGGGGCGGCGCTGAGTTCGGCGACGCCTGACCGCACCAAGCCGAGCTCCCCGGGCACCGGCTGGACGGTCAAATGAAGCTATCATCCCTGCGTCGAGCGAGCCGGTGTGGCGGATTCCAGGGAGGGCATTGGCCGCTTGGATATCCCGACAGAGAAGGAACAATTCCCTCTGGTGCCTTTTGCCACCCACCATGTTCAGCCACAAGGGGGTAATTACACTTATAATTCCCTTTGGTTGTGGTGGCTCGTGGTCTCAAGGTATTGAAACGCCAGGGAAAGTTGCAGTCGTTCAGATGCTCCGTCGAGGTCCATGTTTCCTTGAGGCGAGGTTGCGAGGTTGGGATGTGTGCTTCTGAGCGAAATGAAGAAACGGTGTGAATCAAGCCAATTTCGGGGAACTCAGAAAACATCCGGTGCCCATCGTTACCTTGGTTAAGGTAGCGCAGCATCTGAGGACGCGCGTGAGGTGCCGGACCGAAAACTATTTTGATCGAGGGAGATGAAAGTGTAGAAGTAAGTGTGGATGCAAGACCGAACCTACTTACCTTCCCAGGTGCAACTTGGGGAAGGAAAACATCAGGTGCTCCCGTCTTTCCAGCCATGCGCCTTCCCTTCCGCCCACCTTCGACTTTCCACCTTCCCAAACACTTGGGAATTCAGCAGGCGCATCGTATCGTCACACCAGCCTAGGCGCGGACAGTTGTTCCTTCCTTTAGGCGCGTTGCGATCCGTGAAGAACTCAGGAGGCACTGAGGCAGGAACGTTCAGGCAGGTACCGTGCACCTTACCGGTGTAGTTTCCTTGACCGTGTCCTCACCTTAAATATTGTGCCTGCCTCTTTCGCCCTCTCCCGGCCTCTCGTCTTATTCCAAGGCTTATTATTCCAAGGCTTAAGGCTTTTGGCTCTGGCTCTGGCTCTGACTCTCGCGCATCATTACATATTTCTCCCCTTTTCTCACTTCACCTTGCAAGCTGCTTCGATTACCCGGCAACCCCTCATTTCCGTTGAACCATCCGCAACCGAGGCGTTCGCGGCATAGTGTCTCACTTCTAAGAAAGCGATCCATCCACCACAAACCATCACACCCACCGAAATCCATCATCACGAGCGCCGTCAATCGCCATCCAAGTAGGAAGGCCAATAATCTCGCAATACCACCACGGCGGAAACCCGGCGCTTGTCTCTAATTAACAAGAACCCCCGAGGGCTGTCACACTGTTCCTCGTCCTGCACACCATTCAAATCTTGATCTATTGTCCCGCATCCTCTGCACGACTTGTTGCTGCGTGGACGACCTCGCCTCAACTCAACCAACACCCGATCCCGCTGTCATTGCCGGCTCAGATTCCGTCTCGCCCTCGCCATTTTAAATGCCTTACTGAGCGCACTTAGCTCTACAGTCACTTCGTGCCGACATTGCTTTTGCGCCACGGCAGAATTACATCGCTGGCCACCAGCAGTTGAAGCGTCCCAGGTCCCTTGAGTTTGCCCTTCAGCTGATCCTGAGCTTCCACTGTTGCGCCAGGGGGAAAAAGAAACCATTCCTCGACCAAGACGACCCAAATTTTCTACTGTCCGAGTTGCCGTCCCATCGTCAGAGACTGACCTCTCTCATTCCCATTGTGCGCCTTTGCGCTCTTTCCCCCCAAGTAGGTCAAAGCGGCCGAGACCTAGGTCCGGTCTGAGTCTGGGTCACCAACCCGAGACCTGTGCCGGTAACAAGCATCACGGTCTCAGAGGGTTCGAACTCACCGGTTCTGTATCACCAAAAAGTCCCCCCAAAATTGCTGAACACTGTCCATTTCGCTCTCTCCTCCCTTTTCGCCTTTCGCTCTCAAATTTTCTCCTCTCGCACTCCACGCCTCAACGACATTCCTTTGAACCAGATTCTTAGCTGCGATATCTACTCTCTTCCGACACTTGTAAGACTACTATACTTTGCACCGCACCCGCCGCCATCCACACGAGGCTCCCGGTCTGAATTCGCCCGCTCCGAGCTCGCACTCCAATCGCCAGCAATGCTACCTGCCGCCTCGTCGATATCATGACTCTGTGCGCGTTAGAATCGCCCAAAGAAAGGCCGCTACGTTTCTCAGCTCCGAGCAAACGCTCATGCTATTCGTCGCATCCGCATACACAGCTGCAGCTATCTTCTTCGCCCCCGACTGTCGTCGAACCCCTCCTCTCCCTCGAACCCCACCTCCGACAGAGACAGGACTCCGAAACTCATCGCCGCCGCCGTCACACCGCTGGAGAAAGGCATCCCGTCAGACATAATCGTTCCGAACCGACGCGCATCAACGGCGAACGCTAGTCGACCGACCACCGAACTGCGCACGGTGCGCTGCACCGAGCCATGTCGAACACCCATACAAATGCGGTGCCGGACTCACAATTGGGGTTGACCTATGAGGAAATACAACTATTGCGCCAAGGCCAGGCTGCGCTGGGCCAGGGAACCGGAGGAGGCGGATCGAGTTCGTCTCGCGCTGCAAGCAGGGCTTCCAGCCAGGGCTTGCTGCTGCTGGACAGTACATCGTTGGCAGCCTTGGGAAGGTACTTCGACCGAGTTATGAATCAAATCGAACAGCAAATCATCTACCTTAGCGAACAAAGCCAAATGTTCACCATGGCACAATTCGATCGTGCCGGCAATTTGATCGAAGGCGCCGATGCGGAAATCCAGAGGTATCACGAAATCCTGCGGCAGCTCGACGAACTCGAGCTCGACTTCGATCGAATAAGGCACATCAAGGAGATTGTGAGGGGCTATCGGTCCCGGGTAGAGGAGATGGAGCGCGAACTCGAACGAAGCGGCACCGGCTCGTCGTCAAGGCATAGGGAAGGTCACCATCATTCATCACATCGACACGGCCATTCCCACCGCTCTGGCCACGAGAGCTCGCGCAGGCACCGGCGTTGAGCTACTCGCGCCAGTGCGAACCGGTAGCTGGGTGCTCTGCGTCTTCTCTTCTCTTTGAATGAAGATCCCAGAAGTGTAGTTGGGAAACGTCTGGAGATGTCTAATATTGTGCTGGGATACAAAAACTTTGGTCACACGACCGCCACAAAATAACAAAAAAGCTCGAAAATCCCCGGCTCCCAAGCGGGAACATACAGCACCGCGGAAACGGGCATTTGAGCTACAGCGATGGCGGACCTATCTACTTTGGATTAAGCGAAAAGGCGGGCATAGGGGATCTCAAGACGGAGGGCCTCGCGGCTGGACAAGACGGAATAGCCTCACGGCTCGTTGGTTTACTCTTTAGGCGTTGGTTTCTTTTATTTCTCATGCGTCAATGTCTTAGCGCTATTTGACGATGCACTTCATCAATACCTTTTTCTTGGCAGAGGTTTCCGGTTCTTCAAAGTTTGAAAAATACCCAGCTTTCTTGGTCTCATGAAAAACAAAATCCTCGGCCTCACGGCGTTACACGTTTGTATTTGATATTGATGGCAAGGCCAGGTTGCGACATAAGATCCTCAGTCTCGTTCTCTACCGATTTTGACCTCATCTATTGTATCGCTGCGACGTGAGGTCTATTTATTACTACACGGATCTTTATGAAGAACTTCGATCTTTTTGGTACATGATTTAATCTAACATTCCGCCTTTCGAGGCTGTACGGCCGGCACTGTGCTTGCCAGTACATTCTTCCGAGGGTGGTTTGATCGCAATTGCGAAGCGCGTAATGCGACGGGTTATCAGGCTATGACCAACGATCCTACCCTGAACAATGAGCCGATTAATTATTCACCAGGGTTGCAGGTTCGGCCTCGGTTCCATTCAAGGGTTCCTGTTGAAAACACATGCTTCTCAAACCCCATAGGCCATGGCGCTTGCCGTTCGTCACAAACGCTATACTACTGATTGCCACGCTGATTTCCAGAACCTGATCTTCTGGCTTGTTCACTGATGACTGCTTTGGGGCCCAATTGCCGGCCGATCGTGACGAATGGTGCTGAGGTTTGGATGAGCGGTTGATGCAACAGTTGCACAGGTAACTTGCAGCGCAGCCTGCTTCGCTAGCTTGAAAGTCTCACGCCCGTACAATATCCAGCTTGATGTCCCTCTGGCCGTCATACAGAGATGACCGTACTTTTCTGTGAAGATGTAGAATAGAAGGACAGTTGCTTTGATTTTGGATAATGATGATAGTAAGCGAAGCCCGGCTGAGCTCACGCTTCGCAAGACGTATTTGCTCAGTCATTTTGATCGCCAACATGGAGACATCATGCAGGAAATGCCCAGCGCGCTTAGAAAAGTTAACCTCTCAAAAGGTTCTCTTACTGCGTAGCATTCATCCTCCCAGTCCTGGCATCCCATGCCTTGATCATCCTAGCTCACCTCGCCAGGACCATAAACCGGGATCAGCATGCGCAGCTGGACGAGACGATGCTCCCCCTACACACTCCTTTCCCATCCCCAAGCTGATCTACAGCAGACTGCTGGATCAACTTCGCCATCATATACCTCACATGTCGACTCCCAAGGTTCTCAGAACCTCTGCTGTGAGGCTATTGAGGTTAATAATGCTTTTTGGCAAATGTGAAAGCGTGGAAGGTAGCAGTAACTTTCTAGGTATTATATAAAGTGTGTTATATATAGTAGAGCACATAATATAGGTTAAATTTATGTGAGAAAGTGTAATTACCCAAGTGGGTGGCAAAAGGCACTAGAAGACGATGCTCCCCCGCATACGATCTGCCACTTCGAGATGGAGGCTTATTCATAGACGCCAATACCAGCAAATCATCCTTCCCCTCAGCGATCATCTTCTGGTCACCAGCATCGGACTCCTAATCGCCATATACTCTCAGATATGTACTATGTCCGTGTACTCCTTTCACACCGGCAACGCCCTCGTCACTCTTGCATCTGGAGTTCACAGGGACTGCCTCGTGACTCTGGGGATATACTTCCATGACCACCCGAAACAGACCAAAATACGAGTTGGGTCGATGATGTTTCTGCTCGTTTTTCTTCTGATCAGCGAGCTCCTTGCATACCTTATGCCATGGCTTACAGCGAATGGGCCGAGGTTGCTGACTGGGCATTGCACCACAATAGCATGGACACCGCCGAGATGCCTCTGGACTTTGCCTTCTGGTTGGCCTATTGTTAATTGTTACTGGGTAGTCGGCGGTTACTACGATTCCATAGTCTTCCTCCGAAACTCCAGACCAGAATTCAAACCTACATATACCGCTGCGCTGCATTTAGCGGGGCTATTCTACCGCAAGCCCCGGCACAAGAGAGAATTCAGAGCACTGATGCAAGAGGAGAGGGCCAGGGTTTGCAAACGATAGGTTTGCAAACGATAATTGGATCAGTGCGATGAGCTCCAGAAACCCATGTCAGCGTGCAAAAGGTGGTGGATTGCGTTGCCGTTGCTCGTTGATGACGTGGGCCAGTCGGTGTTCTGGTCCACCTTCTGCAACTTTACGTTCACGCTATACCAACTCGTTTTCCTGATGCAATTCCTCGCTGGGGGGCTATGTGGATATCTCACCGCTGTTCGAGCCCAAGTTTGGTTCAGATTATGACTCTTTTCCCGCCGGTCATATTCGTATTTGCGACGTTTGAGGCAACTAGTATGTTGCGACACTCGGGGTTTCTAGATGCAAGAAGACGAATATTTAGTTTAGACCTTACTGCAGGGCATGGAGCTGCAGCAGAGGGAGCCGGGAGAGCGCCACGCTGGAAACAGGAGGCGGGAAAGAAAAGAAAGCTTGACGGGACCTGCCGCGACAGGACTCGAGGGTGGCAAAAGAGAACCCGCGTTGTTTGGAGTAGTACAGTGAGCTTTGAGGCGTAACAGACAATCGCGAGCGTTGTTAACTGGGAGAATCTTGGAAGGCGGCGATGGCGCGCGCTCAACGGCGAATTCACCCCGCCGTCTCGAGGTAAGACGTGCGAGATTCTGTCTTTCGACGTGCACTGATTATCTTGGTAGGTGAGTGACAAGGAGTCGACCACCGAAGAGGCCGAGAAGGAAATAAAGCAAAAGGCTAGAATACGGTTGGCACAAATCGTGCACAAGCAGGCACAGGTTCTTTCCATTGAATTGGTCGGCATTATGGTCGCAGGGCAAGTTGTCTTCGTCTTCGTCCTGTTGAGTCACCATCAGGAGACGATCCTGACGTACTTCGGGGTAGCTCTCACGTTGAAGTTGGTGCAGACCTGCCTGGGACTTCGATGGGTATGGAGGACTGTCAAGATATGGACGAAGAAGAGGTAGGCTGAGAGCACGTGGATCCCGCTTGCACTGAAAAGAAATAACGGTGTATTGCTTGATAAACAAAACAAATTGTTGTGGAGGCTGTAAGACCTGAACCGACATGACGAAGAAACGAGAATTGTTTATCACCTTCGCTCTCAGCGATCCCGGAGGATTCGTGCGCAATTGGTTCGGTACAAGTTCAGTTGGAGGGCGTTCTGCTTACCAGACGCGAATCTGACTGCTTGACACGATTGTTGCCAGTTTCTTATGTCCGGAATAGAATATAATTGCTTGATATCTGCTCGGGGTGCCTCGGCAGGTCGGATCGCCTGTGTACCTTTGATGGCTTGATGGACGCGAGACCACATGGGTGACTAAGCGAAATGGCGCGGTAGCATGCCGCGACCAGCATTCTCTAACAACCCTCATCTCCTCTGAACCATTGCATACTCAATCTTCATATCTTAATTACGCGCTGCTGTGAAGAATGCGGTGCCCTCCGATCTAGGCTCATAAGAATGCCACAAACTCCGTCTTTCATGACAATTATGATTTCCAAAACTCTCCCTGTGCTCTGCCAAAACAGCGTGTACGGCATGTTGGCATTATTGAGCGTCGCTACCTAAGGTATGCAAGACTACCCGTCAGGTGCACCGCAAGCTCCCCTTGGCCAAGCGAAGTTGATATGCAGGTATGGGGATGCGTTGTGCATACCTAACCATCTCGGGTTGGCGCGATCCTTACCTTCCTGGTCTTCCAATTTGGCAGCAAATATTTCTCAGGTGGCGCGCTTCCAGTTCTAGCAATTCGACCCTGGGCGTCCAGGAAGCTACCCCATAACCACTGCTGAATCTGAGGCCATTCAACGTTGCTGCCACACGCAGAAAAAGGCCTGGTTCCCCGGTCTTTTTCTCTTGGTTGTCCTTCCGATGGGACCACCATCCGCTTGCTTCTTCGTTCTCAATCTTCAGCAATTGGCAGGTCGCCCCTTGCCTTTGGTGCTGTCTCTTGGATTACTCTGCGGGGGTGGAGCAGCGACAGGGACCAGCCATCACTTCCCTCGGTTAGTTGCGACTGACAGACGATAAGTCAGATCGTGTTCGAGATGAAGCTTTCAAGAGCAGCCGCCCTTGCGGCGCTGGGAGATGCGGTTGTCTCTCAGCTGGTGGTTTCGGCCGATTTCAAGCGAGTATCGTTCCCTCCGGATCTGCTGCAAATTACCCGCCGTGACACCTTCGACCTCGCGGCCATTAACAACATCACCGGTGGCGGCTACTACTCCGAGGTGGAAGTGGGCACACCAGGCCAGAAGATGCTGTTGCATCTTGACACAGGGAGCAGCGACACCTGGGTTTTGGACAAGCAGGCGGACCTCTGTACCAGCCGATCCTTGCAAAGAGTATACAGCACCGGCTGCACCCGGACCTTTGACACGGACAAGAGCTCGACTTACAAGGTTGTGACGAGAAATGGCTTCGACATCACCTATCTGGACACCAAGAACATCAAGGGCGACTACATCTCAGACGCCATCAATATCAGCGGAAAGAAGGTCTCGGATCAGCAGTTGGGCTTGGCGATACAGACGGTGAAGGGTTCGGGCTTGCTAGGCTTGGGGTTTTCGACGGGCTTGTCCACAAAGCGCAGTTATCCTACCATTCTCGACAACATGGTATCGCAGAAACTAATAGGCCGAAAGGCCTTCAGTTTATGGCTGGTATGAGCTCCTGATCCAACTCGAGAAGCAGCGTTTGCTAACCACTCATACAGAACGATTTGTCTTCATCGGAAGGAACAGTGCTTTTCGGCGGCATCGATACGGAAAAATACCTCGGCTCACTTACCACCCTTCCACTCGTTGAAGACTTCCATTCCCAGCGAATGACCAGCTACAGCGTGGCCATGACTGGAGTTTCCATCGAGGCTCCTGATGGAAAGGTGACGCAGACGGGATCAGAGGGTTTCAACGCTTCGACAGTGCTCGATTCAGGCTCTACGGTATCCTTACTTCCGGACAATATGGCCAAACATATATGGGCTAAATTTGACGTCGTCGACGCGGGCTATGGCTTCATCGACTGCAAGTGGAAGGACGCCGATGGAGACGGTTACTTTATCGACTTCGAATTCGATGGCGTGACGATTCGAGTTCCGCTGGAAGAGATGGTTCTCGACAACCTCGACCCGATCCTGGACCAGCTGGACGGCCTGCTACCGTTTGGTAACCCATGCATGTTCGGCATCCAGAGCAACGCCGCCTTCGATGTCACAAGCAGTGGGTTCGCTCTACTGGGCGACACATTCCTGCGCAGCGCGTACGTGGTGTATGACGAGACCAACCACCAAGTCGGCATCGCTCAAGCGAACATTAATGCGACCGGCACCAACGTTATCGAACTGCGCGCAGACGAAACCGCTCTCCCAACAGCGACCGGTGTGGCTAGCCAGGTATCGACACCGACGCCGACGAAGACGGCTGCTAGTGTCGCCAACGGCCCTGAAGTGAACAGTATGCCAGCAACTCCAACACCTGATGAGCCCGAATCAGAAAGTTCCGCGTCTCGGCAAGGAGCAACTTTGATGGGACTCAACGGAATCGTGATGGTGGCACTCACATCAATATTCACCGTCTCTGGGGCAGTAATATTTGCTGCTTAATCTTCGACCGCAACAACAGCTTGCCTTAATGTTTTAGACTAATATACCCAAAGTATTGCCGCTATTGAGCAGCAAAGTCCATAGACAAGTGAATTTTACAGTGGAATCAATTCGTTTCCACCGCTTAGCCCCTCGACCTTGATCTTAATCCAGACGGTGAATTGGTACGATTCAGGTTCATCTGGAGCTGGGTGCTTGGTTGTAAAGTTCAAGCCTTCAAAGGGTGCGCTGTTACAGCGGGTACACCCGATGAGGAAATTTTTTTCATGCGCTTTTCGTCACTTCTACCGGGTGGGCAGCTTTTCAACTCATCTCATCCCGAGTTCGGCTTCAACTCCCCATTGACTCACATCTACATTCACTCATGAAGGTCTCAAGGATCTGAGTTATAAGTGCAACTTTTCCCCGCCAAAGAGCCAGCCTACTCTTACCTCCCTCATTAAACAACGAAGTTTGGCCTCTCTGCCCCTCATCATTTACCCCTCCACCCCACCTTATTCTTCTTCTACATCAACAAAAATGGCGACCACCGACCGCGTCACATCCGTCGACCTGACCGGCGTCAAGAAGATCGGCCAGGGCAAGGTCCGCGACGTCTTCGAGGTGGACGACAAGACGCTTCTCTTCGTCGCCTCAGACAGAGTCTCGGCCTTTGATGTGGTTATGCAGAATGGCATCCCCGACAAGGGCGCCATTCTCACCCACGCCTCGGTGAGCAGCTCCCCGTCGTCGCCGCTACTGCAGACTGCCGGAACACAACCGTCGTCGCTGACCAGAAAACTCGTCGCAGGCCCACTGGTTCAAGGTCTTGACGGACCGAGTCCCCGGCCTCAAGACCCACTTCATCACCCTCGACCCTCCGGCCGGCCTTCCCGCCGCCGATGCCGCCCTCATCAAGGACCGCGCGATGCAGGTCCGCCGTCTCAAGGTCGTCCCTCTTGAGGCTATCGGTACCATCCACATTCCCTACTTACCACTTGCTCTTACGATCAAAGTCTAATCATGCACCACCAGTCCGCGGCTACATCACCGGCTCTGCCTGGAACGAGTACAAGTCCAAGGGCACCGTCCACGGCATCAAGGTCCCCGCCGGCATGCAGCAGTCCGAGGCCTTCCCCACGCCGCTGTACACGCCCAGCACCAAGGCCGAGCAGGGCGAGCACGACGAGAACATCCACCCGGACGAGGCCGCCCGTCTCGTCGGCGACAAGTACGCCACCCGCATCGAGCAGCTCTCGCTCCAGCTCTACTCGGCCGCCCGCGACTACGCCAAGGAGCGCGGCATCATCCTCGCCGACACCAAGTTCGAGTTCGGCATCGACGCCGAGACGGACGAGATTGTCTTGGTTGACGAGGTACTGACCCCCGACAGCAGCAGGTACTGGCCCGCGGACAAGTACGAGATCGGCCGTGACCAGGAGAGCTTCGATAAGCAGTTCATTCGCAACTGGTTGATCGAGAACGGCCTCAAGGGCAAGGCGGGCGTGAAGCTGCCCGAGGAGGTTTGCCTTGCGACGGCGGAGAAGTACAAGGAGGTGTTTTTGAAGTTGGTGGGCAAGAGCTTTGACGAGGTTGTGAAGGCATGAGGAGTCTGAGATAGAATTTCACACAAGAACTGATGCGTCAAATTCTACTTAGCCACAGGTGAAGCAGCTCTAAAAGTAAACAAAAGAAACTAAGAATTTTAATCAAACATGGTCATGAAAACCCCAGTGACCCCAAGCGGTAAGATATTTTGGCGTTGCCCTTGCTCTCTCAGCTGATGTCCATAATCCATACTCTACAACCTGGACATCGACGATCTCTCCTGAGCACAAAACAAGCTCCAAAAGCTCCCATCAGCAGATGATACCGATCACAGACCTGATTCCTCAACTGACGGGCGACCCTTTCAAGCCATCCAAACTTCTGTCATGATGATAAGCTGTTAGTGTTTTGAGCTTCAGGCGCGAACTTCTCGTGCACGATGCTAGATGTTTTCAATGTAGCTTTCTCATCAGTTCTTGTTGCAAGCCTGATCGATTCTTATTTAGTCGCGCCATTTTCTAGACGTAAGTCCCAACCAGCCACATTTGTATCGCACAGAATGTACGAGGCGATGGCCGGTCTTCGCTAGATAGAAGGGTTCCAGAGAGGGTATGACCGGAGCAGAGTTCGGTGTGGTAAAGATTCGATCTCAATACCTCTCCTTCGTGGGAACGTCCTCGCTGGATTCTGCTTTCTTTTGTGTGGCCCCAGATGCACCCGGTGAGCTGTCGGACTCTCTCACCGACGAAATGCTTCAAGATCCCAAGAATGCGCCGTCGCTTGTTCTTGTCCAACTCACCACTGATGGCTTCGATTTTCGAGAAAGTCTCCCGCTCGAGATCGCGCGGTATGTCTCTGTCAAATATGCTATCGACATCGCTTTGGTCCATGGCCATTGAAGCAATGTTTCTGATTGGGGCGCCGCTGTTTACTTGGTAATCTAGCCCGAATTAGTCCGTGTTCCCAAAACCTCGGTATGAATGTTGTCGCGCCGAGGGGCAGGCGAATGTTGGAGGGGCGCGTAACTCACGAGGGTCTGGGACCTCAATCGACTCCCTAAGAAGAATTTGGAAAATATTTCTCCATTTGTCCTTTTCCGTCGTCATTTTGTGTTTACGCTTCTTGCTTTTCAACTACTTCTCTTATTCACTATCAAAGCCGACTTCGCTGCACCAGAAACAAGGCGGCTTTTGTCTATGAATCCCATACAAATGCTCCCTATAGTTACACAAGCGTCAGGATGATACTCACGCACACAATGAAACCGACGAAGGGGTTGAAATCACTTACTTCAGCCAATGCATACTATCATAAGCTCGAGAGTGCTTGTGATGAGCCTGTGCCCTGTGTGGATGTCATCACATGTCGCTGCGTACACTCGTCGCATGTGCTGGATTATCGACAACCTTTTATTGGAATGAGAAACACGGAAAGCTGTATTGCGAAGAAGAAAATAAAGATAAGCGCGGCATAGCAATCCCGTCTTAGCCAGCAATCCTACGGCAACCAGCCAGAAAACGAGCCATTCCAAGCTTCTGGCCATGGGATTAACCCACTCAATAAACCAGGTGTTGTATATTCGTAGTCAGGCCCAAGAAGAAAATCATTCAAGTAGTCACAATCGTGAGATGACCTCCTGTGGCTACCATTGGATGTTTGCGATCCACTCGGAGGCCCAATGTGACGAAGGCCCTTCGTTCCGCCATGCCCTGACCCTCCTAACATGCTGCCATCCCATGCTGTGAACGCCTGTTCATACAGATCATCCTCAAACCCCAGAAAGCCTCGGAATTCTTCAAGTGGCTCAGAAACAATGGGCATGACGGAACCCAAATTGGCATCCTCAAGGCCGAGAAGTGTATCCGCAGTGACAGATGTCCTCTCGCTGTTGAGTCCGATAGGGGCAACCTCACACGACTCCTTGCTTCCCCCTTTCTCACGTTCTCCATCGTTTGTCGCTTCAAGAGGCTGCGCCCCACTTATCGGCTCGCCATTATGCTTGATCTGATGGACTCTCTGAGTTGTAAAATCTTTGAAGATACCCATGATTTCGCGGCGTTTTTCTCGATCCAGTCGGCCGCTTATAGCCTCAAGTTTTGAGAAAGTCTCCTCCTCCAATTCTCTCGGAATATCGTCAGCAAAGATGCTTTCAACATCGCTTTTCTTGACGAACGGAGGGGGTTCAGCGGGACATCGACTTTCCCCAGAGGATCCATAGTCTGTCATTTATCAGAATATTGTAAATAGACGCGGCCTCGGAAGAGATTTAATCAACCAACACCAAGACTCACAAAACTCACATGGTTCGGGGATTCTGGCAGAGTTGCCAAACAGAATTCGGAAGATATTCTTCCACTTATCCTCCTCGGTCTTCAGGTCTCGCTTGCGCTTTTTGCTTTTCAGTTCGGTCTCCTGTCTCGAATCAAAACCTTCTATCAAAAAGCCCTCAGAAACGTCGCATAGACCTGTCGAACAGCTTAAGTGGGACCTCACTTCGACATCCGATGGGAAGATCTCTCCACAACGAAAGCAGTGTGGCTTCTGCCGGTGAACTCTGTATAGATGCTCCCTATGAAGTCTTAGCGCTTAGAACGTAAGTTACTGATCATGAACCTGAAAACTTACTTCAATCGGTGAGTGTCCCGATAGGCCTTGCCGCGACAAGTAGCTCGCTGCTCGTAGGTAGTCGGGTCGTGCTTCAGGTATGGACAGGCTAGCAACCGGCGACGCCGTTCATCTGAGCTTTTCGAAGTGGTGTATTGCCGACTGGAGGTCCAATTCTCTCCTGAGCTGCTATCTGCTGCATACCGGGAAGAACTGTTGCAAGCTTGGTCCTCGTCTATGGCATCTCTCTGAGAGTCATCGAGTCTCAGTTGATGGCCTCGAGGAATATTTGGGTTCACAAAAAGGTCGTCATCCAAACCATTGAATGGGGACAGTTCGGTGAGATCGGGGCCGCTTTCGTCGTAGCTTTCTGGAGTGGTGCAGGGACTGTCGTCGGAAGATTCAGAGTCCGAGATGGAAGGGCCGAGGGCTTTGAAGTCGAGCCTGTGATCTTTGAACCCGTCTTTGATGCGAATTGAGAGATTGGCAGACACCGTGGCCGGGTATGCCGAAGGTTGCAATGATGAGCTTCGGGTGGCATCAATCTCGCATGCAGTAAGCACATACTTCTGCGTTTCTGAAGGACCATCAACGTCGGAATCATTGATTGTCGCATTTATCTCCAATGCCGCAAGTTGGTCTTCGAGACCTTTCGCAGCAGTCGCTTCCTCTCTCCGAATGTTCAGGACCGGCGGTCGAAATGTGTGGGAATTGAGACGACTCCCACCAGCCCCCCTGTAGTCTGTGGATTCCCTAACGCTGTCGTAGCTGTTCCTGTAGTTGCTGTTGTAATCGTCTCTGTTATCGTTTCTGTTGTCGCTTGCATATTTTATCGCGTAGTCGTTCATGTATTCACTTCCCCCACTAGCCCAATCGTTCGGCATCGAGTCTTCAAAATCCATGACAGCGGATCATCCAAATGCAAAGCACGAGATGTAAAAGGCCGATTTTAGGTTCCCAATGTTATGAAAATGTTAATGCCGGATTCAAGTATTAAGGAATCTTTTGCAATAAGAAGAATATTGCTGTGTGTTCCAGGATGTGGCCAATTTGACTCAGAGGCCATAGTTGGCGGAGGAAGACGGGTATTCTTCGTCGCGAAACATGAGATACCAACCAGCCTTAAGAGCTCGCCAAAAACGCGCAATTTCGCAATTCCACTGCAGAGCGAAGCGGCACATTAGGCTTCAGCTGCGATTGATTGACCCCTCAACCAAGGCGGAGGCCACTGGCGTCAGCAAGGCGATCAAAGGCGACCAACCAGCTGGCAGTTCGCCACAGGCAGCACGAAGCCGAGAGGAGCCTGATGTCTTTCTCACTCACTGAAATGACGCAGAAGGTCTCACGTTCAACCGGTCGCCTATTCCTTCTTGGTGGGCAGCAATGCGTGGTCACATCAAGACTAAGACATGGACCTTGTTTCGTTGATGCGATGCCCAAGCAGGAATATCGAGTTGTAAAGACTGTATAGTTCTACGGCCAGGCCGCTGCTGCGAATGGCGGCTCCATACCTGGATTCATCCGGTCAAAAACCCACCCTATCTTGAAGACCGTCGTCCTATGCTGACCATTCCCCAAATTTCAAATCTCCCGCAGCTCCATGTTTTCCAAGTTCAGAAACACCGGGTCCGCGTTTTCCAGCGAGTATACCGCGTCAGGGACCGTGGTTCTGCCTCAGTCTTGAAGGCTTTGGGGACGCAACTCAGGATCGAGAGTACAGGACTACGACCCTGTTCTGTGTATGTCGTGTTTCGACACCGTCATCTGAATTATCCCGGCGCCCCTCTTTTGCAGATTCGCTGCCAAACTCCTCTCTCCTTACCTTGGTCTCCGCTTCCCCTTGGGAATATCTCAGCATCTGGACAGCAAGCCCTTCGAACACATCTATAAGCTTTTGTCTTTTTGCTGTGCTTAGTTAAGCGCCAAGCGCATCTTCTATAAGTGAGTAAGTCTCTTCCTCAAGCTGTGCAGGAATGCGTTGCGTGAAGATAGTCTCCACGTTGGTGTAATTGGCCTTTAAAATACCTAAATTAATATTTATATTATTAAACTTTAGCTTATAGACTATCCTGAAGTATTAATTATAGCTTCTTATCCTGAATTATAGAATTTTATAAGGATTAGAGATATTAGTTAACTTTAAGAAGAGTATTATATATATATACCTCTATTTATTCTTATAAGAATTACTATTATTATATACTTTTTATTCTTTAGTTTCTCTCTTTAATATTATTATATTTCCAGTAAAAATCTCTTTAATAATCTTATAAATAGTTCTTAACTTTAAGTATATATTCTCTTCCTCCTTATTCTTAAAGTTCTTATAATAATATAAGTAGTTCTACTTCTGCTCACATTTAAGGGAGAATGCTTTATAAATTCTAATATACTATCTCAGCCTGTTTTCTGTTAAGAATAACTCTAAAAGCAGTTAAAGAAAGGAATAGATAAGATTTAATATTAAACTAATATATTTTAACTATTAGTATTCACTACTAAGTTCCTTTCTTTTCCTCTTCTCTATATTAGATCTTGTCAAATTGGGCGTAATTATATATATATTTGTAATACTATAGTGTGTGTGTTATTCTATATATTCACCCTTATTTAGGCGTATTCTAACCCCTTTTTCCTGTATACACTCTAGTTATAGTTAGCATATCCAGGCTGCTTTAGGCCTGTATATAGAGCTGGACTAATATTATGCCTAACTTGCACTATATATTCTAGATCCTATAATCTGATATACCCCCTTAGAGATTACTAGCCTAGTAAGGCTATTTCTAAACTCTATTAGGGTCTATCTTATCTTAAATATAGGTTTCTATTACCTTTATATGCTTTATATTATCCTCTTTTTCTAGATCCTATATATAGTTTGCCTCTAGTTATATATATTAGTTACTTATTTATAGCTAACTATAAAACGCTTTAAATTAAGGTAGTATAAGTGCCTTTATAAGTCTATCTGCTATTATCTCTGCTAATAGGGTATAGCTAACTACTATATATCCTTTTATAATCTCCTACTATAGCTAGTAGTTATAGATATTAATATATTATAGCCTTATTTATAGCTAAATAAGCTCTATATTAACTAGCTAAACTATTTATTAATTATTATACTAGATTTAGATTATTATTAATATTATACTAGATATAATAAAAGTAGCTTTAGGAGTAGTATTACTTAGAAGTTAAACTTATAAAGCAGTTATTAGCTAACTTATAAAGAGAGCTTTATATACTACTTAAAATAGTATAAGTAGCTCTATCTTAGTTATTAATATTATAACTATTATCTGCTTATTTACCTTTTATATAATTATACCTCTAAATAGCTTTATTATAAGTACTTATAAGCTTTTTTAGTTAACTATATTATCTATAAAGCTAATATCTAAAGTAACTTTAAGTATATTATCTAGTCTGCTAGGCTTAGTACTATACTTAAAGTAGAGATATTATATTTAGTAGAGATATTAGAGGACTTAATTAGTAGCATAGTACTATATAAAGCCTAGATTATTATTAAACCTTATAAGGTAGCTTATAGTAAATACTATATTAGGCTATATTATTACTACTACATATAGGATTATTCTAATATAGTATTAGTAGTAGTTAATCTCCTATAAGGCTACTTTCCCTTTATATAGTTCTAATTTATTTTTTATTATAGGTATATATACTTAATTATCTATATTAAGGCTTACTATATACTACTTAAGTAGCTTTTATACCTTATCTATAAATACTAACTATAATAGCTATAGCTTATATATAGCTCTATTATAGAGCACTTTAATTCTAAGAAACTATTACAGGTCTTAACCTCTTTTAAGGTAGTAGTGCTTTTAGAGGGTATTTATAGCCTCCTTTACGCTTTTAATATACTTATAAGAAAATACTAATATATAATTATCTATATAGAAGAAGAATATTACTTACCTATACTATTAGTAATAGTTCTTACTAACTACCTATTTAAAGTTAAGTATAGTAAGGCCTACCTCTAAGTGCTTTTATTAAAGTAATAGTAAGTAGTATAGTCTATAAAGCACCTTTTATAGGTATAAAACCTTACTATTATAGTAGTAGCCTAGTAATATACTTATAAATACTATTTTATTAATAGATATATATATAAATATATTTATAGTATTAATAGTATTATAGCTCTATATTAAAATAAGTAGCTATAGCTATTAGCACTTAGAAAGATATATCTATAAGCATTACTATATATATATTCTATATATCTTTTACTTATTAGTTATCTCAGATTATAAGTCTTACTTTAAACTTTACTAGCTACTTATATTTATTAAGTTTATATATATAAACCTAGTAGCAGCTAAGTACTTAGTAACTATAAGCCTCCTACTTTGCTACTTTATACTAGAACTATAATACTTTATATCCCTTTAGGTGAGATTTCTTAGCTTTTAGAAATTCCTTTATAAATAGGTATAGTTTTATAAGTCTATTATATAGTACTAACTAATTATAAGATATAGATAGAAGAGGTAACTTAAACTAGGAGTAATCTAATAGAGCAGCTATTTTATCTAATTTACTTAGACTATTATATACTATAGCACTTCTATAATACTCTATACTCTCTAGCTTTTATTTTTTAACTATAGTAGATATTTACTATTATAAGTCTATCTTATCTATAGCTACTTTAAGAGTATAACCTACTCCTATTAAAGTTTTAAAGATATCCCACTCTATATATATACTTAGCAGATAATTAGTCTAGGTGTTCTAAGCTATAAAGCTATCTTCTAATTATATAGTCTTATACTTCTAGTATAGCTATATATAGCTTACTAGAAAGGCAGCTTTAAATAAGATCTATAATATATAGTAGTGCTAGAGTGGTAATAATTTATATTATCTATTTTTATTTATATATTTTAAAGGGTAGTTATGCCTTTCCCTATACCCCCTTATACTTATAAGTATACTTTATAGAGCTATAAAAAATACTATTAGCAGGGTTTCTAGAAGGGTTATTAGTTTAAAATAAGTATTTATATAGGTAGGAGTATTATTTGTTTCTAGTATAGTAGTAGCAGCTAGAGCTACTAGGCTCTATAATAGTAATAATATAGCTATATCTATATTTTTTAGTATTATAGCTTCTAGATCTTCTATATATTTATTAGTATAGTTATTATACTTAACTACCTTATCTATCTCCTTATTAGCGTCTTATAGAGCAGCTTATATATAGCTCTTACTAATTAGCTAGTTAATCTGCTCTTATATTATAGTAAGGTTTATATACTAGAACTCTTTAGTAAGCTCCTTTAAGTTACTATTAAAAAACTTCTTCTTATTAAATATTATATTATATATAGTAAATACTTCTATATATAGCAGGTTCTATATATAAAAGGAGTTACTAGATATATAACCTACTAGGAAGCTAATAAACATATATAGTATAAGTCTCTTATAGTATTATTACTTAAGTTAAGCTTCCTTTATTATAGTAAACACCTTATAGCTATAGGTATATAGGTGTGAGAGGTTAGGGTATATATAGTTAGCAGATTTGCTTACCTAGAAGTGCTTATAAAATAGCTTATAGAGTATTTACTAGCCTCTTATTACTATAAGTATATAGTTATATAGATAGGTAGATAACTTTATTATCTTAGACTATAATATATCTAGTAGCTTTATACCTATTACTATAGCTCTTATATATTCCTTAATTATAGTACTAACTTATTCTGCTTTGCTATTCTATACTTAAGTGTTAGTAGTAGAGAGCTTAAGGTAGATACCTTATACCTTAATAGCAGTAATAATATATAGGTGCTTTATAAGTTTAAGGTCTGTTTTAATTACCTTTACCCACACTCTATACTATATTAAGAGTATTATTAAGTAGTTCTTAATCACTATAAGAAGCTTATCTATACTTTATTATATAAGGTAGAAGTTCTAGGTATATGCTATAGGTTAATCTGTTATAAGTAGTGCTAAGTAATACTCTTTATAGCCTTTATTATAGTTATAGAAGTCTAGGGTAATATGCTCACCTAGCTCTATATACTTAATAGACTCTTATAGTACTTATTATACTTAGCAGTAAACCTTACCTATACTATAAGTATTATAGTTAATTATTATAATAGGCTCACTCCCTTAAATAAGGTAGACTCCTCTTATACTATTTAAGAGGTGTTAAATAGCTTCTAGGCCTAGATATTTAAGGTACTAGTACTATATTATAGTACTACCACAAATAGGTTATTACTTTATTATTATATTATATATATATATATATATAGTGCTTAGCTAGGAGTTACTATATACTTATAAGGAACATAGCACCTATCTTATCCCTTTTACTATATAGCAGGGCACTCTCTAAGGTCTCTCTATATTTAAAAACCTACTAGTAATACCTCTTATCTAGTATATAGAGGTAGGTATAATCTAATCTTTAAAGATAGTTATTTTATAGGCTTATATTCTACTAGATATTATACTAGTATAGCTTTCTAAGTAATATAAGGTTACTTATAAACCTATAGCAGAGTGCTATATTATATAGTTATAGGTATATTAGGCTTCTACTATACCCCTTTACTTTAATATTAATTATATTATATCTCTTAATAGGAACCTAGTATACACCTGCTTATAGGAAGTTACTAGAAGCTGCTCTAGTAAGTATAGTAAACTATAAGGTATTATTAAATATATATATTATTACTCTAGAATCTAGAATAGCAGAGTTATAGAGTTAGTAGTTATTAGGCTATATATAAAACGCAGACTTAAGAGTTTCTCTATAGCAGCTATATAGTTATTTATTCTCTATATACTATCTATTACTTAGTTTAAGCTTATAAATATACTTTATAAGCTTTTTATTATTATTAATATACTTCTCTACTAAGTAGTAGAGGGATTTGCTTCTCTAAAAGTGCTCTAGGTATAGTTCTTTAAATATAATCTAGTACTTAGCTAAGAGATAGTAGCTATAGCAGGCTAGGCAGAAGCTCTTTTTATTAGTTATTTATATAGTTATAGGCACCCTCTTATAGCTTTTAGGCACTATAAGTTACCCTCCTCTATATGCTTAGTATATAGTAGGTCTTTGCTTCTTAGATACTTCTAAGTTATTCTCAGATATAGTGTTCTTATTATCTCCTAGTATAATAGAGCTAAACACTTCTCAGCCTATTTTAATATATAGATTAGCTATTTTAAATATATTAAGAGTAACTTAGATATCTTTTAGTATATCTCCTATTATAAGGAAGCTAGTATTTATATATAATTATACTATTATTTAGTATATATAGATCTAGGTATCTAAACTGCTATTACTAAGAGCTATTATAAAGTTTATAAACTACTAGTTAGGCTCCTTTATTTATATAAGGCTACTAGCTTACACTTTAGTAATAGCCTTCTCCCACTTTATAAGCTATTCCTCTATATTATACTTTATAAGTAGCTTCTTATATACTAGGAGGTTCAGAGTTATAGTATAACTACTAAGATAGGGCAGTGCAGACAGCCCAGTTTAGAGGGTGCCCAGACAGGTATATTAGTTAGCACAGTATAGCAGGACTTTTTGCCTTATTAAGGGCAGAGAGGAGGATAGAGGAGCATTATTAATTAGTATTATTACAGTTTATTTTATTATTTAAAAGCTTTTATCACTTTTACTTAATAGGTTATATCTGTAATAAGGTTATTATACTTAGAGAGATCCTTTCCTTTATTCTGGGGCCTCTAGATATAAAGCTATAATATTATAATATTTCTATATAAGTATATAGGAGTATATGGTTTTATTGTTTTTATTTTAAGGTTCTCAGCCTGTTTTAATAGTACTTAGAGGCGGATTCTTCTCTCTTAAGACTTCTTTTATAGTGCTTAAAAGGGGTATACTTCTATACTATATAAACAGGCTTATATTTAATATAGAACTATAATATATTATTCTAACTACTTAATAGAATATTAACTTTATAAACTTAGTAGCTATAATAATAGACTTTATAAAATAATATTTAGAAGTCTCTTTATAGACCTAATCTAAGAAAATACTAGGTATAATAGCTATATAGTTAGAGTTTTTAGATAGAAATACTTAAAACCCTAAAAATCTAGCTGTAATAGCTTTAAACTTTGCTAGATTAAAAAGTTTTCTCTTTTCTCTTTAGTCCTTATAAAAGTGGAGCTAATATCTGCTTTTTATAACCTAGAACTTAATAATTAGTAATAAAGTAATAAATTAATAATATTAGTTAGGCTAATAAGCTTAACTAAGGGGATTTAGGTTCTATTTTAGTTACTATATAGTTAATATTTATAGGATTAAGGAAATTATAGTATTATATTACTTATAAGAAAGAATAGAAAAGAGTCTATAAACTTATAAATAGAATAGAGGCTATAACTACTTCTAGCTATATTAAGAAGAAGAGCCTATATACTTATAGGAGGAATAGAGGCTATAACTACTTCTAGCCTATAATCTATAACTACTATCTAGAAAGAGAAGGAGATTAAAGCTCTCTTTCTCTCTATTTACTTAATTATTATAGATTAAATTGCTATATAACTCTTCTCTTTTATTATTAGATAATTTAAATATTAATAAACTTTAGTATTAATACTAATATTAAATTATAATAAATTATATTAATTACTTCCTATACTATATCTAAGTAATACTTTAAGAAATCTAGAAAAGCTTTTAAGGTTAGTATATCTGCTTTAAACTCTTCTAGCTCTAAGAACTATACTCTAGGTATAAAACCCTTTAAAGGAGCTATATTTAAAAGCATTTAGAAATAAGCTCTTTACTTTACTATTATAGATAATAATAGATCTGAGAAGTCTTTGCCTTTATAGTTTTAAAGTACTAAGATTAGTTACTAGGTTTATATTAGTAAGGATATTTATAATAAGTATAAGAATTATAGAGATATAGCTTCTCTTAGATTATAGGGAGTAGGCCTAGGCTAGTAACTAGATAAGATTATATCTATAAAGGCTACTACTATGCCTTTTATAGGAGACTTAGTCTCTCTGCTTACTATTAGTATTATAGAAGTAATTAAGGAATTAGCTAAAGCTATATAGAAGTAGTATACTACTACCCTAATTATTTCTTATAGTCTGGAGGCCTCTAAGTTTACTAGTAATAATATTTCTAACTTCTTTAAGAATTATCTATTCTATACTAAGCTTTATAGCTGGAATAAGAAAAAGATAATTATTCTAGTTAGCTAGTACTATATTAAGGTTTATTAGTAAACCTTTAAGAGTATTTCTGCTTAATATAATAATTAGCTCTCTTTTAAGAATAATCTCTATAAGATATATAGTATTATAGACCTAAATACTTATTTAAACTCTAATAAGAAGCTTTAAAGCCTTATTTCTAGCTTAGAGATTAGTAATTCTAGGTATATTTCTAAGTTTCTTACTAAGGTTAGTAACCTTTAAAATAGAGCAGCTAAAAGGAGACTTTCTATACTATCTAATATAGAGATTAACTATATTATCTTCTACTATTTTTCTAAGCAAACTATAAAATATATTTTAAAGATCCTCTATAAGAACTACTAGAGTCTTCTTCTAGTCTCTTAGATCTAGATAGAGGTTATAATTACTAGATAGGTTTAGTCTTAATAGGTATATATATAACTATAAGGTATTAGAGAGGATATTCTAGCTAGTATACTAGTTACTATGCTTAAGTATAAGTAATCTAGAGTATTATCTGTAAAGGTTAAGTTAAAGGATAAGATAACTAGTATCTCTAACTAAAAGGTTTAAGTGGATAACCTTGCTACCTACCTTAAAGATATAGAGATTAAGTAGATTAGAACTAGGTATTATACTAATACTCCTTAATATAATTATGCTATTAATAAAGTTAGTATATATACTACTAATATATTAAACACCTAGCCTATATAGAAGCCCTTATAGTATAACTATTATAGTAGTAACTCTTATAACTATAGCTTTATATATAGAGGATATAGCTATATGCTCTTTAATCTGAGAGGAGGTAGTTACTTAGGTTCTATAGGTCTTAAATCTTACTACTAGCTAAGACTTTTAAGGTTTATAGAGACTATTAACCCTAATACCTACTATACCTATAGTGAGAAAGGATATCTTACTAGGAATTATAAAGCTGCTAGAGTTTTTTCTAATATAAAACTATACTTATTTTATAGAAGCTACTAGTAGATTAGCACCCTATAGGGTTCTCTCTATATCTAGGTTTCTAATAAAGAGATTAATAAAAGCTACTAATAAAGCTAGTATAATCTAATAATTATTTTTTTTCTAATCCTTATAGTTAGTATAAATAAGACTAAGCAGCTAGAAGCTAGTATTTTTACTCTTTATAGATACTTTCTAAGCCTTTATAGAGTTAAGTTCTAGCTTAAGAGCTATAAGCAGTCTAATAAGTATACCTAGTATACTATATAGGGAACTCTGAGGCTTCTAATTCCTATTTTAGCTGTAAAGACCCCTCCTACTAGTATAGTAATATTAGATACTATCTATAATATCCTTAATATCTATATACTAGCCTCTAGTACTCTAGCTATAGTTCTTTCTGTGGATATAGGTATTAATACTATAACTAGATTATAGACTTAGAGTTACTATATAATACCTTACCCTACTACTAGATCTAAGAAGAGAGTCTATATTATAAACCTAAATATAATTTATTTTCCCACTCTACTTCTAGAGCCTTATATTAAGGAAGTTATAGATAAGAATAAGAATATCCTAGTTAATAACTGCTCTCTAAAAGCTACTAGAACCCCTTAATCTAAGTCTTTTATTATAATATTAGAGAGCTAAATTCTTATTAAAGACCTATAAGCTAAGTAAGTAAATAGAAAGGTTACTATCTCTAAATCCTTTTTTTACTAGGTCTAGCATAACTATAATAATATAGTCTATAAGTATATAAAGCTAGTTATCTAGAACTACCTCTAGTAGAATAGCAATTAATAGCTAGATATATTTATACTTATAGGGAGAGATCTACTTAGCTATATTATAAAAGCCTCCAGATTAAGTAGCTAGCTTATATAAGAAATTAGATATTAGAATAATATATAAGTAGATCTAATCCTTATATCCTAGTATAAAGCACTCTTATAAGTAGAGGTTAGCACTATTAAGGCCTATATTTAAGTCTAAGTTTATAAAAAAAAGGCTATAGCAGTTTAGATACTTTATAAAGCTACTATATTAGACTAAGAGCAGAGTTTAGATATAATCCTCTTTTACTTAGTATCCTGCCTAACTCCCTTCCCTTTAACTAGTATCTTTTCTCTCTTTATAAATATAATTTATAGTTTCTAAGCCTTTATAAGCAGCCTAGCACTTTCTATTTTTAGTTAACTGCCTTTCTATAGTATAGCAGGTATTAATATAATAGATATTATCCTGCCTAGTATTTAACCTAAAAAGGACCTTAATATACTAGTTACTTTTCTTAATAATTTAGCAGAGCACCTATACTATACTATAGTTACCTGCTAGTATAGAGTTCTCACTATATAAGACTTTATTATACTATACTTCTAGGTTACTATAAAGATTAGCTAGTCTATATACTTAGAGCAGTATAGGATTATTAATACTAGTACTGCTATTAATATTATCTCTAAGAAGTATATTAGCTATAATAGTATATAGGAGAGTATTATCTCTATATACTTTAAAGTCTAAGGCTTTATAGATACTTAAGCTATAGTAACTTTTAAGGGTGTTATAGTTAAGGATATCTATATTAGTAGCTATTATATATCTAATATACCCTTCTTTATTAGCCTATATAGCAAGATATTTAAGGATATAATTCTTAGAGCTCTATTTATTATATATACTAGGATAATACTAAAATACTTACTAACTTAGATAATTAGTATCTTTTAGGCTAGTAATTAGAAGATCTATACTCCTTTAATATTTTATATTTTAGATTCTACTAGTTACTTTGCTACTATTCTCTCTAATCCTACTAGCTTCTCTTATACTTAGTAAGCCTATTTAATTCCTATAGAAGAGGGAAAATAGAAGCTACTACTACTAATTCTAATATAGCAGCTAGCTTAGTAATTATAGAAATTAATAGATAACTAAGTAAAGGTTTATAGCTATAGTCTTATAATCTAGAAGGCTAGCTTAGTTTATATATACTAAAAGAGGTAATACTAGTAGTAGAAGCTAATTTACTAGAAGGTTTTAATTTTCTAGTCTAAGAGAAATTAGAGGAGAATAAGAAGGTTCTAGTAATATTTAATAAAGATAGTAATATCTTCTATATAGTACTTAAAGTCTCCCTTAAGCAGGCTATTATACTAAGAATAGAAGCAATTATCTAGGCTATTTTAGAATTATAAGAATATACTTCTAGATATTAATTCTATAAAGATAAGTAGTATCCTAACTATTATAAACCCTTTTTAAAGGAGTTCTATAAATATTACTACTAGAGAAAGAGAAAGGAAGCTAACTATATAGACTCTAACTATATATCTAGCTATAAGATAGAGGAGATTTTAGTACTTCTAACTAATATTCTAAGTAAACCTCTTTTCTTCTAGAAATAAGATAGAAATAGAGACTAGCTAACCTATTAGTAAAAGAAAGAGCTAATTTCTACTAAGTTATATAATAGTATAAAGCTTATATTATTTAGAATAGCTAAGCACCTTTTTATATATAGTAAGGCTATTCTTTTTAGAAACTAAAAGACTACTATTAGTATCCTTAATATAAGAGAACCTAAGTATACTAGAGCTTTTAGCTATATAGTTAAGAGATTTAACTCTATTATCTAGAAGTATTATAAGGAGTAAGTAGTATATAAGACTAACCTATTAAAGTTTATAACTAATAAAAAGCTTTAGTAACTTCTCCTTTTTACTAGAATATACTTCTTACTCTTTATAAATCTATTTAACTTAGAATAGGGGATTAGATTTAATATAGCTAATACCTAGATATACTATTAGTTTTACTAGAGAGAAAACCTCCTAGAAAAGGTTTTAATAAGAATCTAGAATAAACTAAGAACTAATTATATCTATAATAATACTCTATCCTTTATATATAGAGAGGTTAATATAATATATAAGATAAAAGATAAGAAAGTCTAGCTAGTTAATAACTTACCTTCTAATAGCTTAGTACTTAAAGGAGATCTAGAGTAGAAGTTAAAGGCCTAGATAAAAGTAAAAGAAAACCTCAGACTAGTATTAGAAAGTGCTTTTATAAACCTTATCTAACTAAAGTTTTTAACTATTTCTAAGAGAGAGTAACTTATAGTAGAATAACTTAATAAGATTTTAGTAATAGTAAACTACCTTAACCTAAAAGAGAAAGAGCTTCTCTCTAAAGTTCTAAGTAATAGAAAAAAGACCCTTATATAGAGTTTTAAGTATTATAGATCTATCTATCTATTTATAGCTCCTCTATAAGTAATTAAAGTTATCTCTTATAAGGCCTAGTAAGTAAGAAGCATACTAATTTTAAAAGCCTTAGAGAGTAATATAATAATAATTCTAAAAGATAGGCTAAAAAAGGGTATCCTTAAATAAAGTTATATAACCTACTAGAACCTCTTCTTTTTAGTTAAAAAGAAGGATAGAAAGATATATCTTATTAACTCTATAACTAAGATTAATACTATTACCCTATATAATATAGCTTTGCTTCTATCTAGTAATAAGTTTTTAGAAGACTTTATAATATACTAGTTTCTCTTACTATTAGATTTCTTTTCTAGATATAACTAAGTTCTACTAGATCTATATAGCTATAATATTATAACCTTTATAATACTAATTAGCCTCTTTTAGATATATATTCTACTTTAAAGAGCTACTAACTCTATAGTTTAGTTTATAAGAGTTATAATATAAATCCTATATAATCTAATTCTAACCTGCTATAAAGCTTTTCTTAATAATATAGCTATTAAGGGCTCTACCTTAAAGTATAATAATAAAGAAGTTCCTAGTTACTCTAGACTATATAGATATATCTTAGAGTATATCTAGAATATTAATAAGGTTCTTATTAATATTAAGTTAGCTAGCTATACTATTACTATTAAGAAATTATAGTAGGCCTAGTAATCTATTACTATTATAGGATATATTTATAGTACTAATAGCTAAAAGCTAGAGAAATTAAAGATTATTAAAATTAGGAAATAGGGAGTCTATAATAACCTTACTAATCTTAGATTCTTCCTTAGTATTATAATATTCTATTATATTTAGGTTTAGGGGTTTTTAGCTATAGCTAGGCTACTTATAGTGCTCTTAAAGAAGGATACTCTATTTAAATAAAACTAGCCTTAATAGTTAGCTATAAACACCTTTAAAGACTAACTTACCTCTACTTCTATTCTTATTAGGCTTAACTATAGTGCTAATATAGGTAAAATCTATTTTATAGTTAATACTAGTAGTCTTAGTTAGGGTGCTATTCTTAGTTAATATATTAATAGTAAGTATATAGTTTCTAGATATAAGAGTAGCTTATAGGCTAGTATAGAGCTAAACTATAATACTAGGAAGAAGGAGTTAAGGGATATATTTAAGGCTTTTAAATAAGTTTGCTTTTATCTTTATAGTTACTACTTTATACTAGAAATAGATACTAAGACTTTTATTACTTAGCTTAATAGTGCTACCTCTAACCTGCCTAGAGCTTTTATTATCTAATAGATCTTATAGATTTATATATTTAACTTTAAAGTTAAGTACTTACCTAGAAGCTAGAATACTATAGCTAATAGATTATTTTGCAAACCTAGCAGACTATTAGATAAGCTTAACTAAGATATAAAAAGAGAAATTAATAACTAGATTAATAAGTAAATCTTCTTTATAGATCTAATTACTATCTCTTTTTTTAATAAAGTATAGGTAGAAGGAGATAGAGTTTACCCTACTAAGATCCTTACTACTAAAGTTAATAATATTCTATAAGAGTCTCTAAGACTTATAGATATCCCTAATACTATACTAGATAGCTCTTTATACTAGAATTACTATTTATACTAAATTGCCTACTATCTTAGTACTTTAAGATAGCTAGATAGAATTAAGCCTAGTCTATACTATAAGTTTAAGGAGGAGGCTGGGAAATTCTTTCTAAAAGATAAGTTATTATTTATGCATTTTAGTATATATAAGTCTACCCTATAATAAGTTATAGATAATTTATAAACTTAAAGTAAGCTTATTATAAAAGCATACTAAGAGAGTAGGTATAGGGGATATAATATAGTTATTAAATAGTTAGTAGAGTGGTATTACTAGTATAGCTTCTACTAATAAGTTAGTAAATAAGTCTAAACTTATAAAGATTATTAGAAGTATAGACCTAGATATATAGATAACTCTTACTATTTCTTAGCACTCTTAGAGCTGCTATTTACTTATATAGTATTAGATATATAGAAGGTTAGCAAATAGGATATAGTTAAAGCCTAGTATCTCCTAACTAGATAGATAGAGGCTTAATAGATATAGTAAGCTAACTCTTATCTTATTACTAAGTTTATATAGAAGAATATTATTTATTATTATAGGCTCTATAGTATGCTTATTATTAATAGAGGCTCTAAGAATAAGAGTATAGTTATTAAATTTAACTATAAGTATAGGCTTAAGCAAAAAGTCACTACTATATATAACCTATATACTAATAGTACTATTAAAGTTAGCTACTAGACTATTATATATATTCTTACTACTTAGATAAAGAATATAGGCAAGAACTTCTAGCTATTCTTCTAGGCTATATTATTTACTAACAGAACTTTTATTAGAGCCTTAACTAGCTATAGCCCCTTCTACCTGCTTTATAGGTATAAAGCTATAACCCTAATAGAGATATTTACACTAACCTAGAGAGTACTAGTATAGAACTAGGTAATAATACTAGAGGAGGAGCTTCTTATATAGATAAGAGCTTTTAAATAGCTTAATAAGAACTATACTACTATATAGAAGATAATTATAGCCTAGTATAAGTATATTATAGATAGGTTTAATTACTAGAAATACTATATTTTATATAGTTAGAAACTAGAAGTAGGTAATCTTATTTTAGTATTTAATATTAAATAGTATATAGATAAGTCTTTAAATACTAAGCTTAACTACTATTAGAAAGGCTCCTTTAAGATCTATTTAAAAGCTTCTAGTAATGCTTTATATTAGCTTAAGACCCTTATAGGGAAACCCCTTTATAGGTTAACTTATACTAGAAACTACTTAAAGAAGTTTATTAAAGCCCTAGAAGGTTTTTAGAAACTAGAAGATATTAACTAGTATAGACTTAATCTTATAGACTAACTTAATAAGATTTACTCTGCCTATAGTTACTCCTATTCTAATAAAGGTAATAAAGAAGAAGCAGAGAAACCTTTTACTAACTCTAATAATACTAACCCTCTATTAATAAGTAACCTAGATAGTAATATCCTATAGCAGATTATATACTTAGTAGTATATTTATAAGCTTTAAAAGAGGCTCTTAACTAGATAAGAGTAATATAGAAACTTTATATAGAGCTTTAGTTATTTAATCTAGTTAGGAATAGTTAGTATACTAAGATAGGGGATAATATTATATAATCTACTAGAATTAGCCCTGTTATAGAAGATTAAACCCTTTTATATCTATAATAGGTAAGGCTTATACTCTTAGAGGGAGACTTACTATACTTTCTGCTTTAATTACTTAACTATAATTTCCCTGCTTAGTATATTAGAGCAGACTATAAGAATAATACTAAGACTAGCTTACTTATATCTATATTATTCTGCTTACTATTTAAGTCTGCTCTTATATCCTTATAGTTCTAATCTTACTAGTAGTAATAGTATCTAGTCTAAGTACTATAGTTATATTAGAAATTATACTACTAAGATTACTACTATGCTTATAGTAAGTTCTGCTATATAGGACCTATTAGGAGTATACTATAACCTTTCTAGTAATTAGTATGCTCTGTTTCTCTCTATTACTGCTTAGATATTCTATACCTTATTCTAGGAGATCTCTCTTTATAGCCTTCTATCTTAACTAGATAGCTTTCTACTTTAAGTACTAGGTTCTAGCTTACTATTACTTAAAAAGTCTTTAAGTTATAGTTTAACTTTAATAGTTTAGCTATATCTATAGTGCTTAGCTAGTTATTTTTTATACTACTGTTCTAGATTAGACTTCTATACTTAGCATTTTAAGGGGGGTATATTTCTGTATAATATTATATTATTTTATATTATCTATCTGCTCTTTTTTAGTTTCTACTCCTATAGCAATTATTTATCTATTTTATATTTATAATAATATTCTTGCTTTTAAATTAACTCTTTACTTATCCTCTTATATAACTATAGTCTTATATAGGTAGTTAGGTTAGTGAGTTTTTCTAGCTATAAGCAGTTATATTACTAAAGAAACTAGAAATAAAGGAACCCTCCTACCTATATTTTAAGATACTTTACTATATTAGAAAAGTATTATTATAGCTAGTTAATTTTACCTAATTTACTAAGACTTTATATAATTTTTTCTAGATTTTCCTAATTTCTCCTATATTACTTTATATAGAGTATATATATTAAAGCATTTTAAGGTTAAATAAAGAGGATTTTATTTATTAATTTATATTTTTAGGTCTATAAAGACTGCTATATATATAGAATATTATATTAGTTTTTCCTTTTTCCTGCTCTTCTCTTTTAAACTCTAGTTAGGATTTTAACCTGCTCCCTCTTATTAGAAATAGGGATATTTAAATTAGTTAGAGGGTAACTAGTAAGGATAAATAGTAACTTAGACTTATACTCCTTTAGCTGAGTTTTATAGTGCTCTATTATAGTTTTAAATTCCAGATAAGTTACTCTAGACCTCTCTATAATCTGCTAGTTAATCTAGAACTAGGTAACTACTCCCTTAAATTTACTACTCTATTACTCTAAATCACCTATATTATAGCTAAAAGCTTTATAGTTTCTCTTAGAGTTAAAGGAACACTTAGAATCTTATTTATAGTAAAAATAGTTAGTATAAGTATTACTAGATATACTTATATACTTAAAGTATAGCTTATAGATCTAAGCTCTAGTAGCCTTATTATAAAAAGAGTAAGTATACTACTTATAACTGCTATAAGGAACTATATTATAACCTCTATTAGTTTAAATATAGAAGCTATAGCTAACTTTAGGTCTATTAGGATTAATTATCTTTACTAGTTAAAGTTTAAAGGTATCTATAACTACTAAGATAATAAAGATATATCTATAAAATAGTAGTCCCTTTTCTATTATACTCTAGTAGTAAGAACTAGTATAAGCTTCCTAGAACTAATAAATAATAATCTTATAGTTATTTAAAGGTAGGACTTTTATATAGAAATCTACTTTCTAGTATAGCTAGAAAGGCTCTAGAAGCTTAAGTAAGTATTATATAAGAGATACTATAACCTATATAAAAAGGTTAGTAAATATATAAAGTAAGAGCTAAAAGAGTAAGTTTACTTACTATAAAGGAGTTAATAGAGAGCTTAATATATAGAGAGGAGTTATAGTTTCTCTTATTAGAAACTAGTTTATTTATAAGGAGCTAGAAGATATACTTTCTTAGCTAAGTTAGTATATAAGAATTATTAGGGTTTTTAATAGAAGCTATAACTAATAAGTATTAAAGAAGGCTTAAAGTTATACTTTATAGATATAAAAGAGGGATTACTATTTCTATTATATTATAGAGAAAAAAGAAAAAGCTAGAGAGAGCTAGAAGGGATTTAGTTATATAACCTAGTTACTCTATCTCCTATTAAATTATTTACTTAAAGAGTTAAGCCTTTCTTATAGTTAAGATTAATTAGATAAGAAAAGGAGTTAACCCTTATAACTACCTCCTCTTACTACCTATTCTTATTCTATATCTTTATTCTAGATAGTTAATAATTAGTAACTAGCAGCCTGCTCCTTTTAACCTATATATAAATAACTGCTTTATCTCTCTTAATATAAATAGATTTAACCTATTAATAATTAATTTAGTATTATAGCTTAACTTAATTTATATTCTAAGCTCTCTTTATAGATATTTAAGTATAAATTCCTACTCTAACCTATACTTATCTATATATAACCCTCTTCTTATAATATTATAGACCTTTACTCTCCTATACTACTTATATAACCTTCTCTTCTTACTAAAAGCTTTAATTAAGTCTATAATTACCTCTATTTACCCTATTCTTAATAATATCTTTATCTAAGAGTTTCCCTACTAAGATTACTAATATCTAGGTTAAGGAAGTATTTCTTATTACTATTTTAGAGAAGTTTTTTTAGGAGAGAGATAAGTAAGATAGTAAGCTCTTAGAAACTATAGTTATACCTGCTAACTCTATTCTCTTTAAGAGAACCTTAAATACTCTAGCTATAAGAATTAATAAGTAGTACTTAGCTAGGTAAGTGCTTTCTTTTCACTTCTAATTCCCTCTTAAACTAAATAAGAATCTTAAATATAAAGAGCTTTAGTAACTTTACTCTAACACCTCTATAGCTTAACTCTATATTTATTTCTAATAGCTTTAATCTGCTAGATTTTAAAAACTAAATTAAGCTAAAAGAAATAAAAGAGGATTAGCTACTATAATTAACTTATTTAATCTATAAGAAACTATTTAAACTAAGACTTTCCCTTTAGCTTCTAATATAGAGACTAGTTTTTAACTTCTTACTTATAACCTCTCTAATAGAATTAGCCTTATTAGATAATACTATATCTCTACTAATACTAGGATTAAAGATAGTAGAGCTGCTATATAGAAAAGTTAGCTTATTATACTTATTTTCTAATTACTAGCTAAGAAGAGTGCTAGTAAAGAAGTAGTTTTTTACTCTACCTTACTTATTAACTAACTTTTAGGCTTTTCCTACTTCTATAATAACTTCTAGTATAATAGGAAAGCAGAATTATATCTTAAAATACTAATTAGGTTTATAATAGCTATTTATAAGCCTCTTAATAGTATAATATCTATTCTTAAATACTTAGTTAAAGTTATCTATATACTCTAACTCTAAAAAGAATAGCTATAAATATTAGATATACTCTATTTTAAGTAGCTTTACTACTATATATAGCTAGAGTTAGCTAAATACTAAACTAGTCCTTTCTTTAAGGGGATCTTTAATATATAGATAAATTAAATTACTTCTAAGTTCTATAATAGAGATTTAGAAGCAGATAGTATAATCTTTCTAACCCTATTAAGGACTACTAATAGGACTAAGTATATTAAAAAGATTATCTCTCTACTATATAATAAGAAGATTTAAAAGATAATTTATACTTAGAACTCTATAATATCTAACTTTATATTTATAGATAGATTAACTCTAGTATAGCTCTATCTTAGATACTTTAAGATACTTAACCTTAACTCTAAAGTGTCTATATTTAATATTTAAGTAGTAGAAGCTTTTATACTTATTAATATACCTATTAAGCTTCTTATAGACCTAAATCTAAGTCTATCTAAGAACTATAATACTAGAGTAAGAGATATTATTAATAATTACTTTATAGTTAATACTATATAGAACTATACTTACTAGAATAGGATTATTACTACTATATACTGAGAAAACAGATAGATAGAAAAGAGGGCCTTTAACCTTTATAATAATAAGCCTTTCCTTTATCTAAGTTATAGCTTTTACTATACTAATAACTCTAGATAATCTATCTATATTAATAACCTTTATAGTACTCTAAAACTTCTAGTTATAGGTTTAGCTAGTAATCTAGAACTGCTAAAGAATAAGATAGAGAAAAAAGAAGCACCTAACTAGTATATTAAGTTAAGTTAGAATACTATACTATTTTTATAGATCTGATTTTACTATAGGTTTAATATAACTAGAGGATAGGCTAAGTAGCTTCTATTAGTTACCTAATACTACTTCACTTATCTCTATAATATTTAAGGGAAACTAGTAATAGGAACTTATCTTAAAATAGAAGAGATATATTACCTTACTAAGTTTAATATATATAGGTTAGGTAAATATATATAAATTTTAAGAAGATAAGTTACCTGGTAAATAAGAGTAGCACCCTCTTTTAGTAGATACTAGGTCTTAATATTATTAATTATAGATACCTATTATAACCTATTTACTTAGTTAGATATTACTATCTTTTATATTTAGTATAGTAGTAACTACTAGATAATAATAGTAATAAACTAGAAAAGGGAGACTGCTTACTATACTAATCTAATTTAAAGTAGAAATTCTAATAGACTATTTATAGAGGCTATAGAAAACCTCTCCTAGTACTATAAGCTTTTTAAAGCCTCTATTAATATTTATACCCTCTTTTAGAAGAATACTATAGTTAGATCCTAGCTCTAATAGCAGGATTTATAGATATATAGTCTTAGAATAGTAAATTAGATTAGAGCTTATATTTATAAGGATATTATTAATAGTATAATATTAGTAGTAACTATAAAAAGGGTAGTAAGGAGAAATTAGTTCTAAATTATTACCTAGTATATCTTAAAAATTACTACTAAGTTTATAAAATACCCTATATTTTATAGTAATAGATCTTTATAGATACTCTAGATAGATCTCCTTATAGCAGAATTATATAGTAATACTAATAAGATATAGCTTCTAGTACCTAGAATACTCTTCTTCCTATCTCCTCTTAAAATACTAAGACTTTCTATAAGAACTTTTGCCTTATACTATATAAAAAGCTAGATTAGTAAGCCTAATAGCAGGGAACCTACCTCTTATTACTCTAGTAGAGCTAGCTCCTATACTATTATAAACCTAGACTTACTAGCTTTTAGTCTCTATAACACTCTACTACCTCCTAGTAATAATAACTCTAGCCTTATAAACCTAGATTTAACCCTATCTAACTCTTTTATTTTACTAGCTAGACTATCTAATACTAGATAAAATATAACCTCTTTATACCCTTCTACTCTAGTACTATACTAAACTATTATTACTAGGAAATATTCCCTATATCTAGCTTTATCTAATATTCTTTAGCCCACTTATAATAGCTATAAGAACTATATTATAGAGTAAGTTAACTACTAGTAATAAATTAAAGATAATATCTCTAAAAGTAACTATAATTACTACTTTTTATAGCTATCTAGCTAATATAGATAGAAATAATATAAGTAAGGTTTAGATTAGAATAAGGCTTATAAGCCTATAAAAGATAGGCCTAGATAAAGAAAACTAAAATAGTATAACTATAAAAAGAAGTAATTAGGTCTATAATAATCTAGGAGGAGCAATTAAGTAATATAAGAAGTGCTTTTTCCTTTATAAATAGTAGCTTTTATTTATATAATTTTTCTTTAATATATAGTTTTCCTTATAAAGTATTAAGATAAGACTATAAGAGATAATTAAAATAGAGTAGTATAAATAGCCTAGTTTAGAGGGTGCCCAGACAGGTATATTAGTTAGTATAGTATAGCAGGACTTTTTGCCTTATTAAGAGCAGAGAGGAGAATAGAGAAGCATTATTAATTAGTATTATCACAGTTTATCTTATTATTTAGAAGCTTTTATTACTTTTACTTAACAGGTTATATCTATAATAAGGTTATTATGCTCAGAGAGATCCTTTCCTTTATTCTAGGGCCTCTAGATATAAAGCTATAATATTATAATATTCCTATATAAGTGTGTGGGAGTGTGTGGTTTTGTTATTTTTATCTTAAGGTTCTTAGCCTGTTTCACTACTTCTAGCTATAGTCTTATACTTATAAGTATTAATACTAATACTCTTATAGAGTATATATTATAAGAAATATATTATTCCTTATTACTATAAAAGGAACTTATATATTATTATCACTATACCTTTAGAGTGCTATAACTCTATAAATATAAGAGGTATGAGAAAACAAATAATATATTTGAAATCCTTGAAAAAATTGGCGTTTTTTGGCATATATATTATTTTACTAATATTATGTAATTATAGTATTTGGAATAATAAAGTATTTGAAATAATAAAGTTTTAGAATAAAGTTAAGCTAAACTAAAGTTAAGCTTAAAACTAAGCTTAAAATTAAGGTTAAAGCTAGTGTTAGGCGCTAAACCTTAAACCTCAAACCTTGTTATTATTACCCTTTTAGGAAATAAGGTTTAATTTAGGCTAAAAGGGCTGCAAGACCTTAGAAACTAAATTATCTATATATACCTACCTTTTTCCCTGCCTTTCTAGGCCTTAGATATCTATAAAATTATTAATAAAAATATTATTTTATATCTATATTTCTCTCTCTATCTGAATATTATGTAATAAACCTGAAAAGTTACCCTTATATACTATTTATTGCCTGAAATCTACTTATACTACTTTAAAAACTTTTCTACTTCTCCTGCAGCCTTTATAGCTGTTCTTACAGGTTATAAGCCCAGCTTAACATAACCTAAATAGCTTATAGGCTCCCCTAAAAGCAATTTATTCCTCTATTTATATATCTCTATTTCTTATAAGAATATCTCTTATATAAGAGAATAACCTTCTATAACCTATGCTAAAACTAAGATTTTATAGTTAATAATGATATTCTTCTACTTAAATAACCTCTACTAATAATCTATTACTTTATCTAAGTTATACGATTATTAAAATTACCCAATTTAGAAGCCTGCTGCTATAATAGAGGCCTATTTGCTGGACAAAGTCTCTACTAACTACCTATTTGAAATACCCTATCTACCTAACTGGTTTAAACTAGTTAAAACAGCTAAACAAAGCAATATTACGCCTAAATCGAAGACTTATTATTAAATATAACCGAGAAGTACCCTCAAATCAAACAAAGTACCCTTAAATTAAACAAGAAGTACCCTTAAATTAAATAAAACCCTTCTAACTAAACTTATTAATTTCAACTGGTTTTAAAGCAAATAAAAATATGAAAAAATATATATAAAAACAAGCATAAAAAGGAGGATATATATTAACTTTTTACTAGTTATTTAGTTATAAAACAAAAATACTATAAGAGGTTAAAAACTACTCTCACTTAGAATAACTATTCTTTAAATATATTAAACTAGTTTTAATAAAGAAAACTATTCT
>JAVHLV010000398.1:0-54300 GCA_036785495.1 Colletotrichum neosansevieriae
CTTTGAGCGAGACTGCGAGAGCATGGGTGGATGTCAAGCCAAGCTTCAGAAGCCGACTGCCGCGCCCCATGGTCTTATGCTGTCCACCTATCTAGAATCCGAGTCGGAGAGAAGGCGCAACGCAATTTTCTTCAAGGTAAGGAAGGTAAGCCACCTCAGTGCGGCGGCATGGCGGTTTCGAGAAACACCCTGCTCCGGCCGTAGATGACAGCCAAGCCACGGAGGTTAACGAAGCCTCCAAATTCCGATAATGATTAACCGACTCCCACAACCAACAGAACTCGCCATCATCAGCCCCATCCACTTAAGAAACTAACTGCGAAGTCGTGGCGCCTCATGCACAGGCTGGACAGGCTGGCTGGCTCTCAGTGCTTGCAACGGGCCTGCATTTCTCAGTTGAGTCACAAAGGAGATAAGCTAGCGTGGACATCGTGTTTTCAGCCTTATTTGATTTACCTCTTAGGACGCTTGTGGTACAAATGAGAGATATGTTGGGCTAATGCAGCAATGTGAGAGAACATTTGACCTTAATCAACGAGGTGCCGGCTGATGCGGGAAGTGTGAAGTTCTCTGTACCTACACCACCTCACTGATGGTGGACGGCGCGAGGTGTGGGCCGCTCGTCCGAGTCTCCCGCTTACCCCGTGGGCCTTGTTCGACGACCCGGCGCAGTTCCTCGTGATTCCAGTCCCCGTGTGTCCACTTTGCTGCAAGAGCAACTTAGAAAAACAAGCTGGACTGGGATGATTTGCGGCCGGCAGTTAGTATTTGATACCGACCGGCCTTGCTTGGCCTGGCCGAATACCCTAGGTAGAACACAGGGCTGAAGTGAAGAACAAGTCCGTCCGGTGCTGTACCTAGTAGTGTACTTATGTCTCCGCCTTCGCATAACGCCTACACGCCGCACGTTCCGGACCCTACAATCTGACAGCTTTCATCTCATTGCTCAACACTCTACTGCGGTATTGCATGCCCGTTGCTGTAGGAGGAATGGTAGGTGGGGCGTTCCGGACCGGACTAAATAATTCTACAAGCTCGGCAGAAGACGCTAGATACCAGCGTGCATCTGAGATGGTCGGTTACGTCTTTCCCCATCAGCAGCTTCTTCAACTTCTTCATGAAAGGTTCCCCCCCCCCCCCCCCCCCCCCCAAAACTGTTATATTACACTCCCTTCTTCGGCCACACCTTGGACGTCATCCCGCACTTTCATCACCAGATCGCTCGTCCGAACCTTCCGAAGTCCCAGCCCTGCTGAACCAACACATGGAGACATGGCTACCGCATTACACACCAGCTTTGCGAACGGCCCATGTAGGTTCGGATATCATTGACCCAACTGACATTAACACGTGCAGAGATTCTAATCCACCTTTGTTCCTCGTTGCGGGCATCTCCGAGTGTTCTTGTGATATTATACTGTCCAGCCTCGAGGCACACAATCTCCCTTGCCTAGATGCGTAAGCCGCGTACGTCTTGTGTGTACAGGCCACACTTCAAGGCGGAGGCATTTAGTCTTCGGCCCCGAAGCCCCGTTGAACGTCCGTTAGCGATTGAGCATCAGTGTTCTGCAGCCAAACTACAAACATGATCGATCTTTCCACGTCCATCTTCCGTTGCTTTCTGATATCTTTTCCTCTTTTTCGAGCTTTTCGAGAATCTGGATGACTCCGCTAGACGCTGGAACGTGCAACTCTTCTGGAACGTCCGAGTATATGACCTTGACCAGCTCCATAGGCGTCCAGGCATCCGGCGAGCCACTTTCCTCTCCAACATCTCTCTTATTCTTCAACGTACGGATGACCTGCTCCTCCCTCGTCTTTCTGTGGTTGATATACTCGACAATTTTGGCTGGGCCTTTGTCAATGACCGGTCCATGCCCCGGATATGCTCTGCCCTTGAAAAGGTGGCGCATCTTCTCGAGGCTGTGAAGGTAGGTGGCTAGGTCCTCGAATACAGCTGTTCCCTGGCCTAAGACGTTGTCCGCCGTGAACATCGCATCTTCCTCGCCCAAGACGAAGCTCATATGGTCTACTGTGTGTCCAGGAGTGAAGACTGCTGTGAGGCTGACTCCATCAACCTCGAATTTCTGACCATCCTCAATATCTGACTGGCCTTCTTCGGGCTGGTTTTTGTAAATCTTGGAATCGGGCGACAGCTTGAGTAAATGCTGAAGGCCTCCCTGGTGGTCGCGATGCCAGTGGGTAATCAAGACCGTCTCAACAGTGGCCTTCTCCTGCTCGAGAGTCGATTTGACAGCTGCAATCCAGGATGGCATGCCCTCGCCGGTGTCGATCAGGATGCGGCGATTACCCCGGCCGAGTAGGTACGTGTTGGTTCCTTGCAGCGTGAAATTCCCTGGGTTGCCGGCCAAAATGCGGATGCAGACGGGGCTGAGGCGCTCGATCTCGGGTAGCGGGACGAGTTGGTTCGCCATTTTGATACAGTGATTGAGGTAAATAGTAGACTGGAAATATCTGTAGCCGATGTGCGAGGGCAAGGTGCAAATGCAGCTGCAGTGTAGTCGTCTCAGTCACAGACCGATGCGGTAAATTCGAGCAGAAACCGAAGACGCGCCTCTGAATGGACCCTGCATCATCTCCTTTAGACGTGATGTCCAGAGCTGTGTGTCCTGCGACGGGGTTGTCAGACTATGGCCACAGCAAGCAACGGAAAGGCGCAATCGAGGGGGTTACGAGTAAGATGCCGAGGTTGATTGCCAATGACCACCACGGTACCTGACGGAAGGGTGTGGTACCAATTGATTGCGGTGCTGGTGACCTCACCGCAGTACCTGCCCTGTGCTTATCGATAAGCGATCAGGTGCCTCCGATAATGGAATGGGAATTACCGCTGTTGGCTGCTCTGATGCTCCGCGTCTTCAGGGATCGTCCAAAACCCTCCGGACTATTCTATCCTGGTGCGCAGGCGCGATCTCCAAGTGGCCTCTTGTTGATGCGGAACGAGACTGCTTCTTCCCGACATCTCGCTGCCTTGTACGCCCCTTACTTCGTCGCCTTGGGAGCAGAGCAAATAAACACCTCGGGGACTTTTCCAACGTCTGCCTTGCTTGGTTGCGCCATTGAAAGCGTTCCTAGCAGCTTCATCAGCAACCACAAGTTGCCCTCCGCGCCCCCGACACAAGCCCGGCTGCCTTGCCTCAGCTACGGCTCTAGGAAGGCAAAACCTCTCCTTTTCCTTGCACAAGAGCTCTGTCGCATTCAGAGACGTTTGTGGCTGACAATTGGTTGCATTGGCAGATTGCTTCTCTATCGTCGTGTCGTGGTTCGGCTTGCAGCTGCTGCTGATCGCCTCCCTCCCCCATCGTCGCCGGGCCAAACTACCTCGTCCTTCTCGTCAGCTGCAGCTGCCTCTAGGCTAGGGATCGGCAGCTGCATGAAATTGGGCAACACCGCCGCCACTGGGATTGTCGGCGTTTGAGGGCGCTTCTCGATAGAATACACGTACAGATCTAATACGGTTGTCTACGCAAACGAGATGTCAGCGCGACCAACGACGCCAATGTCGCCCAAGAACGCCAAGGTCAAGTCGCCGGTTCCTGGGACTCCTGTCTTCGGGTGTGGTTCGTATCTCTCCCAAGAACTCTGGATGGATTTCATCCTAGTTGATTATGCCAAAGGCTGACCGACACCAGAGCATGTCCAGAAGTTGTTTTCTCAGTCACAGGACGCTATAAATGCCTCAGTCTACCACTACAAGATGATTCTGAAAAATATCTTTGAGGGAACACCTATCGTTCCCCAGACATCCAAGAATTCAGATGGACTGGTCACGACTTCCCTCACATCCAACTATCTCTGCCTGCAGTGCTCCACCATTGTCAACGAGGACGATCGTCTGAAGCACGGCACAAAGAAACAACACCGCTTCTGTATGTAGCGCACACCCCCCAAACATGCCACAACTGCTGACAAGACCAGACGTTGATTCTCGAAGCGGTGCCCTCTACTGCCAAATCTGTGATGATCTCGTCTGGGATCCCACCCTCGAAGAATTGCGCGTACGAAAGATGGGCACGGGAACCTTCTCAAGTAAGTTGGATTCAGGAGAAATCCAGAGCTATCAGTTTTAGAATAACTGTGGTGTTTACCCTGGAACTTTCATTGACTTGTCTCGTAGACCGCAAGAGGAAGCATGACGAAATGTTCTCAGACAGCATAAAAGACAACCCCCTCTACATCTCCACCAACACAACCACAGCATCCTGCAAAGCTAATGGCCTGCGCGGAATCTACAATGCTGGAGCAACCTGCTACCAGAATGTTGTGCTGCAGAGCTTTCTTCACAACCCATTGCTGCGCAACTTCTATCTAAGCGATGGACACCAGAGTAACGACTGTAGTCTCCAAAACTGCCTGAGCTGCGCCATGGATGACATGTTCCAGGACTTCTATGCCGTCGAGAATACTAACGGATTCACAGCGGCTAGCATCCTCTCTGGTTTCTGGATTTCGGAGAAGAAGGCCTTCGAGAATCTTGTCACTACTAAGGAGCAAGACGCCCATGAGTTCTTCCAATTCCTCGCCGAGGAGCTCCATGAGCGTAACGGGGATGGCAAGAGGCCGGAGACGGGTAGTGAACACACCTGCAACTGCATCATCCACCAGACGTTCTATGGCAAGCTCCAGAGCTCAACGACTTGTCAAAATTGCAGTGGAGTAACAAATGCCGTGCAATCGTTCCTCGACCTCAGTCTAGGACTGGAGAACCTGGGACAGAAGAGGAAAAAGAGCGGTCAAAAAGTTTCGAGCTTGACTCTTCAAGAGTGTCTGGACGAGGAGTACGTCAAGTACGACAAGTGCGAGTACCGTTGCCACAACTGCAACGGGATGCAGCAAGCACGGAGAAACACCAGTATCAAGCGCCTGCCCAATGTGCTCGCTATTCAGTTGAAGGTTTGTGTGGCCTAGGAGAGCGATTGAGGGTTCCGCTAATTGGTGGCAGCGTTTCGAGTACAAGCAGGGACGGCACGACAGGGCGTCAAAGATCGACACCGTGGTCAACTTCCCTCTGCAGCTGAACATGCTGCCGTATACCAGCAGAGGAAGAGGGACGGAAGTGAAGGACTCCTTCGAGCTAAGCAGGTCTTGCACCTACGACCTCCTGAGTGTCGTCGTCCACGTCGGTGAGATCGACACTGGTAAGTAACGAAGCACGACCAGCGAAGCGAGCATGCCATGTAATACTGACCAATCTCACAAGGACATTACGTATCATACTGCAGGGTTGGCGATCAGGTAAGCGGTTCCTCCTCAAGTAGTCCAAGGCATCGGCTAAATAGGCTGCAGTGGTTCAAGTTCAACGACCACAAGGTTGAGATGGCATCCAAGTCAGACGTCCTCAGCGCCCAACCTTATCTACTCTTCTACATAATCCGCTCCCTCTCTTAAGCGTCCGGAGAGAGAAAAGACACATCTTACGCCAAGTACATGATGAATGATGTCGCAACAAAGGCATCAGCAGGTGAGTCATTTGGGAAAGGGGCATGGTGTCGAGAAGCATTTGTCGGCGTTGGAAAGAAACTCGTCTTGCATCGTCTTTGGGGTTAGGCAGAACCGCACTGGATGGCAGGCTTTGGCACCTTGACTCTGGTGATCAGGGAAAGCCATTTTTGTTTAGAAAGGCGATAAATCAGCGAAAGTGTTACTAGCTCCTAAAATACCGGCACTATCGTCAGCTCGCCGCCTCCCGCCAGCTCCAGTCTTCGCATTCAAAATTGGCGTAGCAATAGAACTCATTGCTCAAGCCTCTGGCATGCTTCGGTTCGAAAGTTGTCGTCTTTACGCCGAGAGCCTTGTATACCTTGGTGACAAGAGATTCCATCCTCTCACCAGTGCAGACAATGACGCGACCGTCGGAGACAGCGTCTGGCTTCATCATCCAGCGCACCGTCATGGCGGCTATATTGCTGTCAACACTCGCGAAATTTCGAGTAACGGTTTCATGAGCTTACCCTTCGTCTGGCAGTCCTCGCTGAGGAAAGGCGGGTCGCATACAATGCGGTCGAATGCGCCCTTGAGCTCGGCTGGGTCACTACCGTCAGTAACTATTGACTCTCCATAGACACGTGAAGAAGAGGCGCTTTTGATGGCCTACCTGGGAGCTTGAACGGCTGCTGGAAGTCGTAGAAATGGAATTCGGCGAAGACCTTGAAGCGCATGTCATGCTCAAGTAGCGTCACCTTCGGCCTTCCCTGGCTTTGAGGACGATCATTCTGCTTGACATCAGTCGTGCCCACATAAAACAAGATGCTCAAAGGAGAAGGAACACGAATAAGGAAAACAGGGTTCACGTGCCAACAGATTGCGTAACGCGATAAACACACTCGGCGCAGACACGACACCAATGGTCGTCCCCTCGTCGGCACCTTCAAGAAGTTGACCAGCGATCAACTTGGCCGTCTCGTCCGAGTACTGCGCGAAGGAAACTGTAAGTTATTTCCTCAAAGATCCAATGAGCATCAATCTGCGCGGACCCAAAACTGTGATTCGTTCCAATCCTCCGTAAAGACATCTATAGACAAAGAACCAGCCCCCGTCGCGTAGGCCTCGGCCGCGGCCTGAAGCTGTTCGAACTTTTCTCGGTGAGCATCCTTCTCGGCATTGAACTCAGCAAGAGCCGCCAGCGCATGGGAGGACATGACGCTAAGAGGGAGTCAGATATTTATGATCTCATTGTGAGGATTTGCGGCGTTTGCTTGGTGGGGGCACACTAGCTGTACAAAAGAAATTGCAGACTTTTGAGCAGTGACTTACAGAGGCTCGTCGTCGCTATCTGAGTTCGTCATGTTGGAAGCTTGCTGCCCAACTTGTATGTTGACTGGAGAACGGCTTGGCTTAGCGCTGCTGTAGCGATTGGTGGATGGTGAAATTGTGACTGAAAACTCTAGTTTGGTGGGTGTTGCTGAAAAGGGACCCGTTTAGAATCATTGAGATCCAGCAGCGAATCAGCGAGCACCGCACTGATTTGGTTTCTCTTCAACAATTCATATCTCAGAAACCCCCCTCAGATACTTCTGACGTTTCTGCAGCACACAAAACTGTACATGGATTTCCTTGACTTTTGCAATTTGCGATCTAGCTTACTAATATATACACTCTAAACGACTTGCTGGCCCAGAATCATCACCTAATACAAATGGAACCAGACTTACTGGTCGTCGAGAACGTGCAGATACTTGCGCTCCTCTTTTTTTTCCTTTTCGGTTGCTGGCGGAAGATCGTAGAAGTTGCCGCTGCGGAATCCTTGCTGCAGGGGCATTAGGAAGCGAAGTTTTACAATGAATTACAGGCAATCTTACCAGGTAGTGGTATGTGAACTTAGAAATGTCACCGGGCTCCATGCCGAGGTCCTTAAAGGTCTTGGCCGTCTCGTCAATTTCCTGGTCGATGAACTCACGCTCGATCTCATCGGCAGACATGACATCCCACCAGAGGAACTTATTCAGGAGACCGGCAATGGGCTGGAGGATTTGCTTAGGAACATTGATATGGCGGCGCTTCTTGAAAATTTCACGGTCAACGAACTCGGCGATTTCAGCTGTCGAGTAGTTCTTGGGTCCGTAAAGCTCGAAGGTCTGGCCTGCTGTGCTATCGTCGTAGAGCATCAACTCAAGAGCCTGGCCAACATCGATAGACTGTGACTGTTAGCTAGGCTGTACAAGTCCCCGATCTGCAAATCCGGCATGTAGCCATTGCCAGTAATTGGAACATACGTGAACAGGCCAGTATCTCTCCTGCATATTGTTGGCCGTGAAGAGGTTCATGACGCTAGCAAGCTTGAGGAGAAGCTTGTCCTCGAAGCCGAATATGGGTGCCGGTCTGACAATGGTGGTCTCGGGAAAGATGCTCCGCGCGACCTGCTCTCCGCGGGCCTGTAGGGGTTGGTCAGCTCAATGTCTGTAGGAGGCCCATTTTGTGTCTGACCTTGGTGCGGTAGAACTCGGAGGGAGAGTCAAGGGTTGCGCTGTGACTGGACATGTGGATGAAGCGGTCGATATCGTATTTGGCTACAGCCTCGGCTATCCGCTCAGTTCCCTCAACGTGAACATCTTCCAGGGAGAAGTTCCTGTGCGGATTCTTAGCTGCGGTTTCCCCTTCCGTTTTTCTGCGTAACCTACTTGGTAGGATAGTTTCGACCAACCAGGTTGTAGACGACATCTGAGTGTCTAACACTCTCCTCAATCGACTGCGTGTTGCGGAGATCATACTCCTATCGTCAAGTTTAGTTATCGATCACTGTTTCCCTTTACTGCGTAGGAAACGTACAATGAAAACCACACGGCCGAGGTCACCGGCAACCTTCAGATGGCGCTTGGCCATCTCCTCGCGAAAAGGAATAACGACAGTGCATCCCTGTCGAGCTATCGCGCATAGTCAGAATTGCCGCAAGGCGTCAATATAAGCAGGACCGTACCAAGTCTGTTCACGATATACCGTCCAACCTGGCCCGTTGCGCCAAATACCGTCGCAGTGTGTCCTGTAGTTCGCTCTTAGACTAGCTTCGTGGTCGAGGGACATAACGCATACCACCGAGGGAGTGTCTAACAAGAGATACTAGTCAGTTAAGAGCTTGGCCGGTCCATTCGAGTGGTATGCCTACCTTCCACCCTGCGTTCGCAGGATTGGCTTGCCGGTGCGGGTAATGGCAACATCGGAGATGGGCTGCCTTCTCAGAACGTTGTGCACAGCCTTCTTGGTCGACCGCGCGGCGGTCGCAAAGGAGGCCATTTTCAATTATCAAGATAGCAGCGAATGAATGCGTGGCCTCCCAATTGACTGGCGATTGAATGCTTAGATACAGCCGGCAGCTCCAAATCCGCGAGCTTGATCTAGAATCACAGACATAAAGTGAGCGGGTCACGTGGAAAGCACGGACCGGCTTCGGTAAACCGATCATTGGCTGCAGTGACTGCACGGCTCACATCCGAGCTTAGATAAGAACTGCCAGGTTAGGTAAGGTAGGGACGGACGCACCTGGGCACGTAGCACCGTAGCTGACTGCTAGCTAGCCGCGTTATGTGCATCGTCCCTCCGCTCCGAAACCTGCTTTCAGCATCACGCCCACACACTACCTACAACGAGACGAATTGCGCGGCTGTCGATATCAATCGAAACTCGACGTCCTAAGACACCAGGTCCTCTCTTCTCCACCCTCCGTGTCGATAACGAAGCTGTGATTTCGGTCATTCGCCCCGATCCTGCTGTTCGGGCATTAGAAGCCCTACGTCCTCCCCACCAATCGAGCATCACCTTGAACCTCTATCAAGATGAACGTCGACACAATTCCCGATTTCCTGGCAGAGCAGCGCGACGAGGCTCCTGAGGAGCTCCAGCATCTCGTCTTGGAGTTCGAGAACTATTGGGAGCGGAAGCTTTGGCACCAGCTCACCGATACTCTCGTCCAGTTCTTTAGCCACTCCGGCAGCAAGCCCCAGCGGCTTCCCTTCTACAAGGTTTTTATTCTCAAGTTCGCGGATAAGATCAACCAGCTCAAGCTTGTGGACCTCGCTCTGAAAGCCGCTACGGAATGCAAGGGTAAGAATCACTGGGACGAAGAAGTTAGCATGGGTCACTGACGAGGAGTGGTAGACGACGAGGAGCGCCTGACATTCCTGCAGGGTGTTGCAAAGAAGGTCGATAATGAGAATTCACAAGATGCTCTTGTATACGCATCGGTCGCTGTTGCCAGGGTAAAGCTGGACTTGGAGGATATGGACGGTGCCAGGAAGGATCTCGATTCGGCCGAGAGAATACTGGACAGCTTCGACTCGGTCGAGACGAGCGTCCACGCCGCGTTCTACGATGCGAACGCCAATTACTACCAGGTGAGAAAAGCTGGAGATGTCCTCACGACGAACATTGCTGATTTAATTCCAACGTAGCGCAAGATGGACTTCGCTGCCTACTACCGTAATGCCCTCCTCTACCTCGCTTGCATCGACATCAACTCTCTTACGGCCCAGGAGCGCCACAGACGGGCGCTGCACCTTAGCATCGCCGCGCTTGTTTCGGACACTATCTACAACTTCGGCGAGCTGCTTCTGCACCCCATTCTCGATGCTCTCAAAGACACCCAGGATTCATGGTTCCGCGATCTGCTCTTTGCCTTCAACCGCGGCGACCTTCAGGGCTTCGAGGCCCTCTCCGGCCGCATGCGCTCAAAGCCGCTTCTCAATGAGAACGCTGGCCACTTGCGCCAGAAGATATACCTGGCTGCCTTGACGGAGGCTGTGTTTCGCCGTCCGCCCCACGACCGCGCAATGTCTTTCGGCACGATTGCCCGGGAGACGAAGGTTCGCCCGGACGAGATTGAGCACTTGATCATGAAGGCGCTGAGCCTGGGTCTCTTGCGCGGTAACATTGACCAGGTGGACGAAGTGGCGCAGATTACCTGGGTTCAGCCGAAGGTTCTGGACATGAAGCAGATCGCCAACATGCGTCAACGGCTACTCGATTGGGACTCGCAGGTCAACCAGCTCGGAAACTGGATCGAGACAGCGGGCGGTGACGTGTGGGCTGCTTAGGCAAAACTGGGAAGTTCTGGGCGCATGAAACCTGACGTCTGTAATAATGGTCGGCGTAGGGGACCAGTGTACACTACTAGACTTAGAGGAAGAGAAACGGCCCTCACCTTGGGGCCGAAATGACTTTGATGACAGCATGCTACGGGCGCCTCACCATGTTATGTGAACCCTGAAGTCCGCTTTGTAATGTTTTGTCACTTGTATCGTCCATCGCACTTGACCTGCAGTTACCCCATCCTCCAACAACTTCAAAGCAGAAAGAAACTCATATAAGTCTACATCTTCGTTTTCTTCGCCTGGGAGGAGGGCTGCCCGAGTACGATGATGGATCCCATCAGCCAAGCAGGCCACCATACACCCCAGATGATGACTGGGGTATACATGCCCCATACGTCCCATCCAAAAGCCGCTTCCTTGAGGACCTCGCCGATGCTCACACTAAAATATGTCGAAACCGAATAAAGGGCCGCGGTCGGTGACGCCAGCTGCAGGAAAGCAGCGCAAGCCCAGCGGACTGCAGAACTACGCGGCCAAGGCTGCATAAAGGAGAGTGGGCTGGCCATCACGCCAACCAGGAAAGCCAGGGAGAAGTTGAGGGTCGCCAGAGCAGAGAGGAACATTCCCAGGAGCAACAGGGAGAAGGACTTGACGAGCTGGTACTGCTGAACAGTAGGGTTATAGACCGAAGTCAGCAGAGACGATATCAAAAAAGGAAGGGCGCAGTTCGTGAACGCGAGGATTGTGTAGGCGCCAGATAGCATCTATCGAATCAGTCAGCCGGAACTTGGCTCATTCAAATCTAGTGAGCTTACATTGGCGGGCATGTGGTTAAAGATGTAAAGCGGCACAACGCCCAGGAATTGACAGATGGCCACCAGGCCTAGAGGGAGGAAAAGATCGCGCTCGACCGCTCGAGTACGATGGGTATCCGCCTTTTCCTCCGGACTACTCTCTGTAGGCTCCTGCTCAAAGCTGGGATCGACGTCCGTCTTTGGAGCTGTGTCGGTCGCTAGGCTCTGCTCCTGATGACCGCTCTTTACCCATAAAGAAATCGCCGTGATAGTAAAGCTTGCAGCTAGGATCATAGCGCTAGGCAGGTAGGTGCCAATGCTGACGAATCTCTCCTTGTGCATGAGCAGGTAGAAGAAGAAGCTCTGGTGGAGGTGCTCTAGGAGGTTGTTCAGACTGCGGAAAGTGCCTTCAATCGTACGACCCATGCCCATCTCATCATGCCACCCTTCTCCAAAAGGCTGTAAAGTGACGGCATCGACATGGTAAGGAATAAAGCTGCTGTGCGGGCCGGAGGCGTGACCCAGGCCCTGGTTCAGCATACCACGGAGCATAGTTCGCAGCCGGTCCTGGTACTTGTCCGAGTGCGACCACATCTCTTGAATGGCGGTTCCCATGCCCATCTGGCCACCGGCGATATTAACAACGGAGTTGATCAGGTCAAGGTTTGGGAGCTGGCCGTTGACGCCGTCGTAGATGATGTGGATTGATTCGAAGCGGTGCTCTTGGGGATAGTCGATTGCAATGGCTCCCTGCAAAGCACCAGACTTGAGAGGCAGCGAGCTCACGCGGGAGGAGTCGTGAGAGTCATGATAGGCGTCCACCCAGGCCTGGGTACCCGTTCTGCTGTCCGGAGGGATGACCAGGATAATGTCTTTAGACCACAGCGACCACCTCTTGAAGTATCGCACCAGGCTCAAGGCCAGCGGAACACCGTTCTGGTTGAATTCGTCGTCGACCGTCTTCCAGGCTGCTACCAACACAATCGCCTCCGTCGCATCGCCGCGCGGGGCTTGGAGAATGGCGTAAATGTTCTCGCCTGAGTAGATGTCGCCAGCGGATTCGTACGTGTAGTTTTGGCGGCCGACTTTCAGACCGACGTTCTTCAGAATGCCTTCAAGTTTGTCGTTGATTCTGTAGACACGGTATGTTAGCTCATGGGCAAGTTCCGCCCTGCCGAATCTGCCTACTCGTAATTGGGCTTGTCCTTGACCGAGTTAACCTCCTGCTTGTAGGCTCGCAAGACGTTCTGGTCGCTTCCTCCGAAATAGGTGTGGACTTGACCCGGCAGCAGCGCATTCTCGGAAATGTAGGTTCTTCGGGAGTAGTCGTTCAGCGGTAGTAGAAAGAGCCATGCAATGCCGCCGAGGATGCAAGCTAGGGAAATGTAGGGCGGGAGCTTTAGAATACGTGGATCGCGTCGCAACGAGAGGGCCGAAGCTGCGAAGACCGTGTCAGAGCTGCACGATGCGAGGCACCTAACGCAAGTTCATACTAACATATTAGTCGAGACATGGCGGGTGGTGTTCTGCGGCAGCTTCGAGAAGCTGCAAAATGGAACGTTCAAGTTGTGTTGTACCCACAGTGACTTCTTTGGAGGACGGCCGTCATCTTCCAGGGGCTGGCTGTTCGTGGATGAGAAGGGTTCCCTCATGGTCCAGATATTCAGTTATCCGGGCGCGTCGCTTTAGCTCGAAAACCCCGACGTGAGAGCCCTCTGAACCCCAGCTGCAACTACCTTACCCAATTTGCCAAGGCCATCTTGAAAGCTCTTCGTTACGACCCTGCTGTTCAATCTCTAACCAAGCTTATTAATAGTTTGATCTATCCTCTTTCTTGTTAATCATGCAGAGGCAACATCGTGGTAATCGAATCAAGATTTAGTAGGGAAGCCAGACGGACTGTCTATTCTATAGCTTTTTATTCTTTGCCACTGCAATTTACACAAGTTAGAGCTCTATCCACCGATATTCCAATTCTTGACGTATTGCCGTCGGCTGGATGCAGCTCAATTAACAGACGGAATGCTGCCCGGCCTTGTGCACTCGAGAACAGGAAGAGAGAAGCGTTCCAATGCTTGGCCCTTCCCTACCCAATGATGCCCCTTTTTTGGCCCTCGGTGTAACTCCAAACTCCGACCCGATGCAACCTATCAACTTCTGCTTAGCCCAAGCGTATCATACAGAGTGCATATTCCAGCTCAAGGCCCCAATCTCTGCGTGCTGCCGACAAGGGCAATCGGCGCGCTTCCGCTGGGGCCGTTGGACGGCAAGACGCCGAATCGGCCGTATGTTTTCTGGTCTACGCTCACATAGTGAGGCAGACGTCCAAGAAGGTTCAGTTTGGACTCAACCCAACGCAGGGCCTTCTCAGGAGGACTGAGGAATTTAAGGTATCCAAGACCAACTGCGAGTACATCAGTTAGCGTAGCAGGGGCTAGGTGGCAGTGGGTGCCTACAGAGATATCCAACTAGTAGACCACATAAATGACCCAGAAGACTGGTGCCGGGTACGAGAGCAGTGACAACCAGACTAAGAATCAAGGGGGTCGTCCACGTAGGGATCGAGTGCGTCGCGATTGTCAAATAAGGATTCGTCTTGTACGTTCGGATCGCCTCAATACCAAGGAGCAAGAACACCCAGATACTGTGACGAAAAAAAAAAGAGAAAAAAAATCAGTACTGAGCCGGTCTCGCAGAGGCCGTGTTCTTCTTACCTAGCACCCATGACAGCAGTGTTGCCCTTGAAGAGAAATCGCTCGATCAAGACGTAAACGACGGCCGGAATCGTTGAGAGGGCTATTCAACTTTAGTATTGCGCGGCGGCCTTGGGGTATTCAGGGGTTCTCGTACGTCCAATGAAGAGGGCTATGGAAGTAAGGGTGCCGAACTCCGCTTCAAATCGCTCCAGTAACGGCGTGAGCGCCAACAGATTGAGCACTACGTGTATAAAATTGACGTGAACGAAGGGATATGTATTCATTCGATAAGCTGTAGTGAAGCATGCAATGTCAGCAGTCGAGTCTTGTCAAGTCTTGCAGAGGGACACCAGGGAGAGCGGGCTCACAAGAGGTTAACGAGAGCTGATCCGGAATCAGCGAGCCCCATTGCTTCACATCCCACGCGGTTTGCAGACTGGCAGCCCATGCGGCCAAGATGACGAGCACTATGATTCGCGTGAACAGCGGGAGCCGAAATATGTAGGAGCGCGCCCGGAAGGTGCTGAAGGTCGTGACATTAGAGGCCATGGTGCCGCCCTTCCCGGGTCTGGCGGAGCAGTAAGCTGCGCGCGGTGTATTGGAAATTCTGCGGATGCAATCAACTCGTCAGATCAGTCGTCTAAGATGCAGGATCGTTTCTGTGGTCAATTCGGAAGACAGAGGAAGCTTGGGTCGTGGCCAAGCGTGCGCTCGTGTCTGACAATCGAGTCGAGGGACGCTGTCGCATGCTTGGTTGTCCTCCGATCTCCCAGAAATCGATAAGCATTCGACCGGGATTGTTCAACCGATTTGTTTATCAGCACGTGACCCGCTCCTCTTAGTCAGCCATTCAAGGATTCCTCTCTCAGCACATCGATGCCTAGGCTGCAGAGCTAATAGATTGATGGTATCATTTACTTCACGTCAGGAATCAGCGACGATGTTTGAACGTTTGTAATTTGTACAGACTAGGAAAGCATTGGCCATAACATAGAAGAAACAAAGTCCCAGAGGTATGATTGCCCAACCATAAAAAAGGGCACGACGCGGCCATTGACTTTAAGTGATACCGACCGACACCCCAGAACATGCCAAGAGGGAAAATACGCCTACACCGCCCAATTCACATAACCCGTTCATTGCACCTGCTAAACATTCCCCATTTATGACTTGCCAGCGGCGGCCTTGGCCATAGTGTTGAGAGCGGAACCATTCTTGAACCATTCAATCTGAGGAGCGTTGAAAGTGTGGGAGAGCTTGACCTCGAAGTCGGCGCTGCCGTCGGCGGGGTGCACAACCATGGTCAGGGGTTTGCCAACTTCAAGCTGGGTGGCGAGGATGTCGACCTTGTCATCGGGACGGATCTTGTCGTAGTCGGCGGGGTCTGAGAAGGTGAGGGGAAGCATACCCTGCTTCTTCAAGTTGGTCTCATGGATACGAGCGAAGGAGCGGGTGATGATGGCAAGACCACCCAGGTGGCGGGGCTCGAGAGCAGCGTGCTCACGAGAAGAGCCCTCACCGTAGTTCCAATCGCCAATGACAACCCACTTGATGCCCTTGGCCTTGTAGTCACGGGCGACGGCGGGGACGGCATCGAACTCGCCAGTGGTGAAGTTCTTGACCTTGTTAGCCTCACCGTTGGCCTCGTTGATGGCACCGATGAGCATGTTGTTGGAGATGTTGTCCAAGTGGCCACGGTACTTCAACCAGGGACCAGCCATGGAGATGTGGTCAGTGGTGGTCTTGCCCTTAGCCTTGATCAGGATAGGGATGTTCTTGACGTCCTTGCCATCCCAAGGCTGGAAGGGGGACAGAATCTGAAGGCGGTCGGAGCTGGGAGAGACCTGGACGTTGACGGAGCTGCGGTCGGAAGGAGGGGCCTGGTAGGTGTTATGGCCGGCGTCGTATCCGCGCTGGGGGAGACCATCGCCAGAGGGAGGCTTCAACATGAACTCGTTGCCGTCCTTGTCCTTGAGCTTGTCGGTGAGGGGGTTGAAGTGGAGGCTGCCGGCGACGGTCATGGCGACGACCAGATCGGGGGAGGCAACGAAGGAGTGTGTGGCGGGGTTGCCGTCGTTACGGCCGGTAAAGTTGCGGTTGTAGGATGAGATGATGGAGTTAGGAGTGCCCTTCTTGACGTCCTGGCGATCCCATTGACCAATGCAAGGACCGCATGCGTTGGCAAGGACAATACCGCCGTACTCCTCGAAGGTCCGGAGCTGACCATCGCGGGCGATAGTTGCGCGAATCTGCTCGGAACCGGGAGTGATTGTGAAGATGGTCTTGGACTTGAGGCCGTGATCGAGGGCGTCACGGGCGATAGAGGCACCGCGAGACATGTCCTCGTACGAGGAGTTGGTGCAGGAGCCGATCAAACCAACCTTGAGCTCCTCAGGCCAGTTGTTGGCCTTAACAGCCTCGCTAAACTTGGAGATGGGAGTGGCCAGATCGGGGGTGAAGGGACCGTTGATGTGGGGCTCGAGCTCAGAGAGGTTGATCTCGATAAGCTGGTCGTACTCGAAGCCCTCGTCCTCGCGGAGTTCCTTGGCGTAAGTCTTGGCAAAGTCGCCAATATCGGCACGCTTGGTGGCGTTCAGGTAGTCGTGCATACGGCTGTTGAAGGGGAACAGAGAGGTGGTGGCACCGATCTCGGCACCCATGTTGCAGATGGTACCCATACCGGTGGCAGATATTTGGTCGACACCAGGACCGTGGTACTCGACAATGGCACCGGTACCACCTTTGACGGTAAGAATACCGGCGACCTTGAGGATAACGTCTATAACGAATTAATACTCATCTAGGATGGAAATAGCGTGGTCGACTTACCCTTAGGAGTAACCCAGGGGTTGAGCTTTCCGGTAAGCTTGACACCAATGACCCTGGGGGCCTTAAGCTCCCAGGGAAGGTTGGCCATGACATCCACGGCATCAGCACCACCAACACCGATGGCGCACATGCCGAGACCGCCAGCGTTGGGGGTGTGGGAGTCAGTTCCGATCAGCAGACCACCGGGGAAAGCGTAGTTCTCGAGAACGATCTGGTGGATGATGCCAGAGCCTGGCTTCCAGAAACCGATGTTGTACTTGGCGCAAGCAGAAGCCAGGAAGTCGTAGACCTCCTTGTTAATACCGACAGCACGGGCAAGATCCTTCTCGCCACCAATCTGGGCCTCAATCAAGTGATCGCAGTGAACAGTGGTGGGGTTCGCGACGGCGGGCATTCCAGCAGACATGAATTGCAGGATAGCCATTTGGGCGGTGGCATCCTGGCAAGCGACGCGGTCAGGGCGAAGCTTCAGGTAAGAGACACCACGCTCGATCTCTTGTCCATGGGGATCGTCCAAATGGGAGTAGAGAATCTTCTCAGCGTATGCGAGGGGGCGGTTGAGACGCTGGCGAACAATGTTGAGGTTCTCAGACATCTTCTTGTAGTTGATGAAGTTGTTCTCCTCGTGGATGTTTTGCCTGACCTGTTTCCAGCGAGTCAGCCTCAAGAATCCGAAGCACGTAAGGAGGTTTCAATTGCAGCCATCGCAATCGCTGCGCTGCGCTTCGCCGTCGCCGACAGTTCGTTCGACACAGAACTACTGTGGGATGTCATCACCAGTGGCGAACACAGTCGACAGCTAGAGCGGAATGTCGAGTGCGGGATTTCGAAGGTTCCGTGCGACCAATACTGCCGTTGAGGCCAGCACGTTCAACAACTCGAATGACGCCGCCCGCCAGCCAGTCATGATGCATGCGAGACGAAAGCGGCACCGATTGGCACCAAAAAGGGCTTGTCAGAGGGGGATTTTTTACCTTGCGGTCAAGCGGAGAATCAGAAACGGTTGCCATGCGGCGCAGTCCCAGGCTGGCCGCGGTGCGGCTCCGGGCAACGGAGCCCAGGAGCTGTCGTGAGGCCAACATTGTTGTTATGTGCTCAGAGAATAGCTGTTGATCTATTCAATTGAGACGTAGTGGAGAGAGTCAGAGCTGCTATGAAGCTCGAACGGGTATCTCAATGCCCTAGCCTTGAGGGAAGGGGACTTTCTTGGTGAGAGGAAGGAGGATGAAGAGGGAGAAAGAAAAAGAATATTGAGAGGGGGAAGAAAAGAAGGTGGAGAGTATTTCTGACGAAGATGAGAAAGGTAGGAAAAGATGGCAGAAGGCAACGTCCCTCGTCTAGGTTCGGGTTGGGGGTGGCAGTAAGAAAAAAAGCTCGCACCTTCTATCCGTACCCGTCAGTGAGGGCACTGAGGGAATCTCACACACGCTCCCAAATCACGGTGCCCGCCCGCCGTGCGTTGCCGCGCTGCTTGAGCAGGTCGGGCAGGTGGGTATACTCGGCTATGACGAAGGCGACAGCGGCCCAGCAGGCGAATCAGAAGAATTGGATTATTTTTCACTCAGCAGCAAAAAGCAGCACCGACTGGAGTGGGCCCTGTCTGCAGGACCATAGTGGGGATCTGCCCTTTGAAAGTTTGAATGGAACCGTCGCTGGTCCTTCCTGGTCCAGCCCCTGTCACTTTCTGGCGTCTGAAGTGTGTTCCGTAAGTACCTAGAATGCTTACTACTAGGTAGGTAGTACCCTAGAAGTCTCTTTTGCCTCCCTAGGTACCTACCTTACCTTATTCCCACCAACCATCTAGGTAGTGTACTGTGTACCAGGCAGCAGGTAATTTATGTACAGGTGTTTCCTTTGTGTTTTTTTTTCTCTTTCGCCGGCGTAATATTCACCCTCTGCCAGCCCGCTCGCCCGCCGCGCCAAGCCCACGTCCTTTTTTTACTGCAGTAATGCTCTTTCCTATGACATTGGGTTTTTGAACGACATAATCATACGGGGGAAGCGTCGCCTCCGCGGGGGCGGGAGGAGAAGTGGTGCCTAGTTGTCGAGATACGGAAACGTCTCCTCAAAGTTCGGTCGAGGTCGAGCCCACCGGCTCCCCGTTCCCCCAAGCAACTGAATAAGTGAGTCTGAACGGGGCAGCGCTGGTTTCGCCCACCTACGACTACACTACAAACACCTCACGGATATACTGCGGTAAGTAGAGAGACGGTTACAAGCATGCACATACCAGATGCCGGTGTTCGCTATCCACGTCCGGCGAACGGCAGGTGAGCGAAGGGAAAGGAAGAACGGATTCGAGCGTATGTAGCTGATGAAGTGCCCATGACATAAGTCTGCGCTGGATGTCGTCATCCTCGGCCAGTTGCGATGTCACGCCCAACCTGGGCCTCTCTTAGACATCTCCCATTTATCCATCGTTTTTCTTCCTGGCGTCAAGGCTCTACCTTATGCCCTGCACAACTCAAATCAATTGATAGCCATCCGCATGTCCCGCGCCCAGGGTTGGGAATTAGTCACGATTTTAGTCAATTAGTCAAAAGACACTACTTTTTTAAAAATATAAATATATTAAATATAAATATATTAAAAATAAAAATAATATAAATAATATAAGTATATAACTATATAGTTTAATAATTAAATAATATATATATAATTTTTAATTCTTAAGTTTATTATATATATAATATATAAATTATAATTAGTTAAATTAGTCTTTAATTTATTCTCAAAGTAACTAAAAAGTAACTAATCTACTTAATAATTAAAATAAAAAGCTATATATTACTAATATAAACTTAGTAAAATTATATAGTATATATAACTACTATTAGTATTTAATAAAATATTTTTTAAAACTCTAGCTATATCTTCTATATAGTGGCTAAAGCTTTGACTAATTTAAATAATTTTTTAACTAAACCTGACTAATTCCCAACCCTGCCCGCGCCCGCCCGGCCGATGTCCGGCGATGTCCGGCCATATAAATACGGTTGATCAGTCAAACCAAAGGGGGGAAGTGGGGGAAAAAGACCCCCAAAAAAAAGAAAGAAGCCACAGACTGGACTCTCCGTCTTTGCTCCGCCGAGAAACGAGGCTAATCCCCATGAAGCGGGGAGGGGCATTCCTCTGCAGAGACCCCCGGACAACCGCTGTCGCGACTTCTTGCCGATGCTGCAGCAGTTGCGACTCCGTTCATGTGAAGACAAGTACCTCAGAGCTGTGGCCGACAAAGTATCTGGCGCGTACTCTGCGGCATACCTAGGTAGACACTTGGTAACCTTTTTGTCCGAAAAAACGGTGTCTTTTCCACACCAAATGATGAATGAAAACTACTGTGACGGCAGTAGAAGAAAACTACTGTGACGATTTTAAGCAAAACCTTGAACTGGAAGCTCAGAATGAGCCATGGGACACAAAGCGACTCTCTCCCACGTCCGGGCCAATATTTTTTTCCCACGTTGCCGGACGACATGGCAATCGCACACGGACAGCTTGAACTCATGCAGAAAAACGACGACGGCCGCCTTCGAGAATCATTCCTCTGCAGTCAAATCATGTCAAGTCCCAAGGGCCTCATCTCAGAGATTAGGAACGCATCGCGAAAGCCAGAGTGAGGTTGTATTCGTGGTAAAGCATGCCAGAAGTTCATATCCAATGTGCTTTAAGCTCCCGTCCAGCCGGCTCGGTTCCTGTCGGTTCCCGCAGACAGAGAAAGATACGTATTTCAGTTACCTACACAAGTAAGTAGACGTCTTACTAACTCAACTTTAGTAAGTAAGCCTTGCAAATGGCGATAGCTTGACCATGAGCACTGAATGAAGTTCCGCATAAGGGCGACGAAATGCTTAGCTAAAGATACACCGCGTCTTAAACCTGGACACATATGGTTACTTCCGTTAGTGCCCTGCCGTTGGACCAGCCATCGGAAAGAGGCCAAGCATATTGTGCAGAAATGTTTGTGCACTAACGTGCGCTACATGCAGTGTCTGTTCGAATGTCGCATCCAATCATCAAGGGCAATTACAATATCAGCCAATTTGGTTCTGGTCTGGAGACCTCTTGGAGACCTCGTCCGGGGCGGGGGAGAAGAATTCATTTCCCTAGTGTCCTGGGAAAAAGTTCTGGAGGCGCGCTATTCGGCACCCCCCGGTCTGCTATTCGGCACCCTTCTAACTGTAACTACCTATGCGGGAGGGGGGGTGTTTACTTCATAATGTTAGCAGAATTAAGACGTTATATAAATAGAGAAATATTCTTATTGAGAGAATATGCTGTTAGACTCCTTAAGCTTGAACCGGTTATAACTATAATAATATTCAATTAATAATAATTGAATGTTGCTATGTTTATTCTGAAGTAATTCTGAATATGTTTAATAGAGCAATATTACTAACAGTGGCGCGTATATACAGAATAACATCACTAATATAAACAATTTTAGTAAAAGTCTAAGTGCGTCACTTAGCATTTGACTTACTGCATAACGACACCAGTATGCTAGCATTATATTAGGTTAATACATAACATCCCATAAGTACATAGTGTCAACAGTCTGAACAAAACACCCCCCCTCCCACGTAGGTAGCATAGTCGCCGCCGCGCGCCACAGCATTACCGCCACGGGCGCCCGCGCACGTGACTTCTGCACCCAAGTCCCCTACCTTAGGTACGCAACGCAACGCAGCAATAACATCACATACACGCGCGCAAAAGCAGCTCTATATTGCTACTTAATATATATTTTATAGAAATATCCTCCAATATTTACTTTTTAGCTAAAGAATGTATAAGAAGATATATTCCTATAGCATGCATGCTATATAGTGATATAGAGCTGCTTGTTACGCGTTGTGTATAGTGTGTTGTTTACGTGCTGTTTACGTGTGTTGTGTTTGCGGGCACTGCTGTGGCGCGCGGCGGCGACTATGCTAGTTACAGTTAGAAGGGTGCCGAATAGCGCTCCTCAAAGTTCTGGAGACGAGCCTCCTCTGCGGAGCCTTGAACCCCTGTCTCGTGATGGTGCGTGCTTCCGTCCCATGGCAGTGGAGCCCAAGCTACCTCGGAAAGCCTTCGGTCGCAAGCTCGCAGATTCGTAGTTCCGGATTCTCCCTCGGACGCAGGATGGAGTTATGATAGGAGATACCTCGCTTCGCCCGAGGCTGCATCCGAGCACGCCGCTTACTATCTTCACGATGCTGATTGCTCTGGTCTCATAAAGAACCTCGGCCTGCTACAAAGCTCAGCCGATCGCTTCTTCCTATCACGGTCATCTTCCGGCACGCCGGTGCCCTCGGCCACCAGTGGAGCCACTCGGTACGAATGCCCGCGTGTGCATCAAACGGACGTCGCTGTGCATTTGACGACCGCGCCGTGAGTATATCATTTTGGAGGGCGATATCCTGCGCTCACGCTGCTACCTTGGATTCCTCACCGAATGCTGACCGACAACCGCTCGGCCAGGTCAGCGGCTCTGTTCAATTACAGTAGCCTCGCAATTCCCTATGATTCTGAATGCGTTGTTGTCATCACACCATATCATCTGCTGGACCTGCCCGTCTAGACCCCAAGCCTCCCGTCTGTTTAGTGGGCCCGGAACGGGAAACCCTTAATCCCGTCCTACTGAAGCGCTATTGGATGTACCCGACCTAGCTTACTACTAGGTAGCTTGAGCGGCGAAGGAATTTTTGCAGTCACTGCCAGGATTCTGCCCGCCATCGCCATCTCGAGGGGCACTCTGTGAGATTCTGCCGTTAAACAACGCCGGAGGGACCAACGCCGACCTACTTTTATCCCACTCAAGGATCCTGAATCAGCTCAAAAGATGGGTGTCGGCAATAAGCGCACGTTGACAAAGACGCGGAGGAAGACGAGGTATGCTGAGAAAGCTTTGCGGTAACTCGATGCGAGGCCAGTCTAACAAATTACAAAGGGACGTCGACCAGATCAAGGCGGACATGCTCTCTCCTCAACATCTGCGACAGTGGAAGGATACCAAGGTGTCCGAGGACCTTCCCGGCATGGGTCAGCACTACTGCGTCGAATGCGCCAAGTGGTTCGAGACGGAAACCAGCCTCGTTGGTCACCAGAAGGGAAAGCCTCATAAGCGCAGGTTTGTACAGTACTTGCTCTAGCCATGAACTGCTGCTCATGGTATTGGTATATTGGCTGTTGCTTACTAAACGTTCCTCAGAACCAAGCAGCTAAAGGAGGAACCTTACACTCAGAAAGAGGCCGAGGCCGTCGTCGGTCTCCGGACTGACAATAAGGGCTCCAACAAAAACAGCCCCGAGAAGGCGTTCGACCAGGAGATCGAGATGGAGACTTGATTGCGGATCCACACTCAAGTCAACATGTGGATCGAGAGCAGACACTTGATGATACCCTTTCACGACGACGTAATGAACTGGCATTTGAATCATCCTACTGTCTCGTTTGGCGTCTTGAGGCCCCCTTTGGCGCGGCGCTGGAACTCTGAGTGAAAGACGATGCCTTCCCTGTACGATACGACAGAATATATTTAGTCGCCGTTCACCTGACACCACGGCCCCGAGCCCGAGCTAGGCCAGTAGGGCGACCTCTCTGCGACTCGGCCGCTCCACGATGCGCTCCCCTTGTACCCCGCGCTGAAGTCCCGCGACTGGGAGCCGGAACTCGTGATCCTCTTGTTTCGGGGGTCTTCAATCTTGGGGTCGGCTTGGCGGACGCCGGGGGATTTTCGACGAAGGAAACATCGGTAGTCCTGTAGTTGTGAGAGACGCTCCCCACAGAATACTCGAGCGAGGGGCATGCAGGGAGAAATACATGAAGGTCATTTCGCCGTCAGTCTCTGATCCAGTGTGTGCTGCGCGAGCGGGTGCTAAAAAGGCGACATGTCAGTTATGTTCGTTCACGATTGCATTTCATGTCATACTTGTCTTCCCGCCCGATTCTTCTTGCTCTTTGATACGTCGAAAAGATTCCGCAATTGGACCCTAAGCTCGACATCAACACTGTTCTCTAGACGGGGCGCTGTTCAACATACTTCGGGGTAATCGACGCAAAACGCGTTCATATTGAGACCGTATAGGAAGCTGGCAAAGGACTCGCTGAAGCGGGCTAGGCTTTCGTGCATGAGCTGGAAGTGCATCATATTGGCCTCGAGGTCGGCCATGGCGTCGGATAGCTCTGCAAAATGGGGCTCGAAGGCGTTGAGGGGGAATGGTTCGCCGCCATGAACACTTTCTCTGGCAGTTTCCCTGAAAGACGATCGCGACGAGGGGCGCAGCGGGGTTGTCGGGCGCGACATGCGCGTGCGGGACGTCGACCGTTGTCTGCTGGGCTCTGGCTGGTCGGCCATATTGACTGCGTGAGCGGGATGATCTTGGTGAGCAAAGATAATTAATGGAGCTAGAGCAGAATTCGTGGAGCTTCCCGATGGCTTCGGGACATGTACTGGCGCCGAGTCGAGTCGGTTTCGGAATACTGCGTACCTCAGTTGCGGTACGTGGAGGGTTCATAGGCACGTACCGCAGTTGGGGCTCTCTTGAATTGGATTCCTAAGATGCTGTGCCAGCTCCATTACCGTCGGGTAGGTACCTTAAGGTATCCTGCGTGCCCTGTAGCCCACCCCAGCCGAGCCCAAAATTTGTGTGAGAAAGTGTAATTACCCAAGTGGGTGGCAAAAGGCACTAGAAGAAACTCCAGTTCAGCACGTGTCATCAGGGGTCGATCGCTATGAAAATTGGGCACAGGCGGGATGATGCAACTGAAAGGACCAGGCATGGGTGAGATGTTCGGCAGGTTATGATTTAGCGCGCTCAGAGCCTTCAGAAATCCAGTGCTCGGTTCGCTCAATGAGGTCGCGTGGGCAGCGGCCAGGTCGATGCGACCGCACCTGCTGATTTGCGCTTTTGTTGCGAAGTTCAGTAAGTACCAAGATTTGGAAAGTGTTAGCGTCCAATTCGAATACTTGTATGCCCGTACTTGCTCCTTGCTCCTTGCTCCCGTTTTTCCCTCTCCCCCTCAATGAGAAAATGAATATTTGTATTACTTCAGGACATGCTTACATGCCTACACCGCAAGGTATCTTTCTTCCATTAGATTCATCCCACTTCACCTTACCTCACTAAAGTACCCCTCCTCTTTCCCCCTCCAGCAGTAGCCACCCGGCATCTGCACACCACCAGCAAGTAACCTCAACGACATCTCGTCCTGATCGCCATACCTGCGTATTCAAAATAACTAAATCACTCCCCAGCTGTCGCCCAACGAAAACAAGAGCGGATGCGGATGCTATACTGGCGTGGACAATGCTAACATCCGGAACGCCCGGAAATTGAATATCAGCCACAGCTTCTCCGTCACCACCTCTCCCAAAACACGCGATCCTTGTAACGGCGTCGTTGTCTTTGGCCGTGTCTCCCTTAAGCAGTGCGCCGCCCTCCCACTGCCCCCCTCCACACAATCCACGCCCTAGCTAAGGTAGCAGCTCCGTTGCTGGCTGTACCCCGACAATCCGAATCTCAAAGCTGCTTCAGCTACGGCGCTCGCTCGCTTGCTCTCTCTGTTGCCCACATCTCTGGCTGGTGCTGTCACTCCGTCTGCGCAGCCTCCAGATGACGGTACAGTAGAAAAACCTACAGCAGCCGTGTTCCTGCCTCTCACAGTTTTCAGGTTACCTTTTGCATTGCTTGCTCAACTGCTTACTCAAGACCACTGCAAGTTCAACATTGCTCTTCTTTTTGAGGTGGCATTCATTGGCCAGCGCCAGCCGTCTCACGGACTCCAGCCCTCAGTCTTTGGATTCTTCCTCAAGTCTGCGTAAGTACCTCTTCCTGTCCACAGTCAAGTGCGCAGGCTGTACTTAGTCTGTCACTACCAGCCTTCCCCTTCCCCCGTCTAACGACCAGCACAAGCCATTTCTGCGCTTCACTACCTACCTAGCTTGCCCCCAGCTACTTTCTTACATCACAACCCACCTTTCATTTTCATTTTACCTTTCACCCTGCTGACCAAAGAAGACCCTGTGTCAGCTGTGCCTAAATAGGTGTGCATTGATGGAACTTGTTGACTGATGCTGGTCAGCTTGAAACCACAAACCTCGGCTTTGCCTCGCCTTTTCACATTCCCACAAAGGGTCTTTTCAACAACTTCAAGGAACCTCACTGCACCCGTGAATACACATCTTGGAGGGCAGATCCTGGTTAAACCCAGTGACAGGCCATCATATTGCCCTTCCACATATCCAAGCCACAGACGACTTCACATACGCAGGCTTGCACAGGCATTAGACCCCTCTAACCCCAAGCCTCCACGCGTTCTGCTTCAATCTCGCGTCGATCTCGCCGCACTCACTGTTGCTGCATTCTTCATTTGCTTTGGATTCAGCTTCCAGTACCTGCATTCTGGAGCTGGTTCCAGCAGTGTGATCAAACCTCTGAACCCCAGAGTCGAGTCCACCATGGCATCAGATCTGCCCCCCGGAAGACCGGGAAACCTTACCCTGGAGCAGGAAGAGAAACTGCGCAAGCTGTGGAACATGATCTTGTCCCTGGGCGAAGACAACTCAACGGCTGACAGCGCGACTGCAAGCACAGCTCCGAGTGAGACCTCTCCTCACAAGGGGGAGAAGCCCAAGAAAAAGCGTGTGTCACTCTTCAACCGCAAAGAGAAGAAAGAGGAGGCTTCGGGTGGCTCCTCGGCCAACTTCAACGTCAAAGTGGATGGAGAAGACAAGTACGGCCAGAACAAGCAATTCCTCGAAGCATTGGCTAGCCAGAGTCCTGAGGCCCTGCGGGCTACAATATGGGCCATGGTCAAGCACGACCACCCTGATGCCCTTGCTCTCCGGTTCCTGAGAGCACGAAAGTGGGATGTCGACAAGGCCTTCGTTATGATGATTTCGACGATGAACTGGAGGCTGGCCGAGATGAAGGTTGACGACGAAATTATGAAGTCTGGCGAAGAGGGCGCGCTGGAGGCGTCGAAGAGCGCCGATGTGAACACAAAGAAGCTGGGAGAAGACTTCATGGCTCAGGCCCGCTCGGGAAAGACATTTATCCACGGCATTGACAAAGCAGGGCGGCCAATTTGTATGGTAAGAGTTCGCATGCACCGACAAGGCGAACAGTGCGAGGAGAGTCTCGAGAAGTACACGGTTTTCTTGATCGAGACATGCCGAATGGTTCTGGCTCCTCCCGTTGATACTGCGGTAAGCTCAATCTCACATCCCAGAAACTGAGTCTAAAGTGCTGACAATTTCAGACCATCGTCTTTGACATGACCGGCTTCTCAATGGCCAATATGGTAAGAAACGTTCGCCTTATGCCGTAGAGGAACGTCGCCCTGATCGTTGCTACAGGATTATACTCCAGTGAAGTTCATGATCAAGTGTTTCGAGGCCAACTATCCAGAGTCTCTCGGCGCTGTTTTGGTACATCGTGCTCCCTGGGTCTTCCAAGGTTGGCGCAACGTTACCCCCAATCGACGTCAACAACTGCTGACAGTTTGTAGGCATCTGGAAGATCATCAAAGGCTGGCTCGATCCTGTAGTGGCAAGCAAGGTTCACTTCACCAATAACGCCAAGGATATGGAAGAATTCATTCCTACGAGTAACATTCTCAAGGAACTTGACGGCTCAGAGGACTGGAAATACAAGTACGTGGAGCCGGTGGCCGGTGAGAACGACAAAATGAAGGACGCCGCTACAAGAGATGCTTTGCTCAGCGGCAGAGAGGAACTCGTTTCACAATATGAGGACGCCACCCTGCAATGGATCAGGGATGCGGGTACGGATAAGGAACCGGCAATCAAGGCGCAAAGGGACGAAATTGCTCACAAGCTGAGAGATGACTACTGGAAAGTGGATCCTTACATTCGCGCCAGATGCGTTCTCGACCGCACCGGAGTCATCAAGCAGGGTGGTAAGGTCGACTTTTACCCCAAAGCAGCGGCCGAGCCAACGAACGGCGCACCCAAGGTCGAGACCTCGGCTGACGACCTAGACTAGAATTCGCGCACTGGGAACGAGATATGAAGGGCGCACACGCTTTACGGAATGAAGAAGATGAGACGTCTTTGGACGTTGGGGTCATTGGGCATAGACGTTCTTGTTGCTACAGTAGCAGGGAGTGCTCAAATATACCACCACCGATGGCTCTATTCACATCTTGGATTTGAGGTCCTCGAAAAGAGCCTTGAGCTTGTCCATGTCGGTAGCCTGCTGAGGCCAGCCAACACCGAGACCCTCGGCCTCGTTCGGCTTCGGAATCTAGGGTAGACGGGTTCAGTAACATATTTCAAGCTTCCAAACATTTTAGAAAGGTGGATTACCATGTGGAAGTGAACCTCCTTAAGGTCAGCAATCAAGCCAAGCAAAACAAAAGCGACATGGGATTCTTACGTGGTCGACCATCTGATGCGCAATGCGACCATTGTTCTGAAGAACGTTGTAATCCTCGGCTCCGCTTGCGGCGACGAGCTTCTTGACCACGGGCTTACGCAAATAATCGTTAGCAAGTGCTGCAATAGTGGAAAGATGATGACCAAACGTACCAGAATCTCCGACAAGTGCTCGTCGGGGATGTCGGCCAACTTGGCGCCGTGGTACTTTGGAATGACAAGCTGTGATGATGTAAGTCGATACTGGGGTTGAAAAGGCCGTCAAAGTTCGAGGGGGTACTTACAGCGTGGCCGCTGCTCAAGGGGTTAATGTCGAGGAAGGCCAACGTTTTGTCGCTCTCGAAGAGCTTGAAGCAAGGGATCTCGCCTACAAACGAGGTCAACTTTCTTGATCATGTTGGACTGCGGGCTTCCGGAGATATCTGGGGGTTGGGCGACGGAACAGCTAACCCTTGATAATTTTGCAAAAGATGCACGAGGCGAGGCCAGAGGTCATGATAGGCGTGAAGATTCAGATATGCCGGGGTTTATGGGCAAAGAGAGGGACGGAGAATTCGTGGTACTGTGAGAAAGAAAGGATGAAGTTGCGAGAGTGGTTTACGTAGGGTTGGTTATTGAGGCAGATGCGGAGGGCATACACAGTAAGCGGGGACGCGGGAGCAATTGCGGGTCCAATACAGACCAGAGTCAAGGTACTTAGTGAACAAAAGTAGCCCGGAATGTCGGAGTGGGACCTCCTACCGAACTCACCTCTTGCCTTTTACCAGATGTGACCGTTGGATGGCCCAACAGACTCCATTCCACAAATCTTTGGACCCTCCTCATCTGGACATCCCAGGTTCGATTTTTGTTTTGGTCTCGGTTTTGGCGTTTTGCCCAAATGGCTCAATTCTAATGAATTGTGCAAATTATTATTTAATGTTTGTTTGGAACAAATAGTGCTGTTGGAGATCCGCAATGTGAGATTTGGGCGTGCAGCTGCGCTGCCACAAGCAGCCTGTATTTAGCGACGTGATCCCTGGAGGCACCGTCGTCATACCGTCCATTCACAGTGTTACCCTCCTTTTTTTCCAGCCACCCCACCTCGAATGACCGACCACTATGGGAGTTGGTAAACTTGGGAAGGCAGCCGTCCTAGTGCAACTTCGATAGCATGCAGCAGTGCCGCTCGCTTTCATCGTCTACTTCTCGCGCCTTGATTCCTACTTGATTTTGTGATACCCAAACCGTGTCTACTCGCAGCTTGCGCCTGATAGATTATCGCTTCGCATTAGCCTTCCGGAATCTCTCGAATCTTGCCCTTCGATCGCTGCCTGCGCTCTTGAACTTTCCACAACAAAGAACGACACCGGTAGATCGCCTGAGCTAAATCACCATGACTCGATACAAGAGCACTCCACTGTATGGCGGCGCGTTGGTCTGCGACTTGCCCGAGAAGTTCGCCGACGTCAGGTTCGTCATGCTTCCTTGCCGGCGCGCATGACAACCTCAGCTAACATCACAAGTAGCAAGCTGCGCGAGGTTCCCGACAATCAGGAAGTCTGGATCGACCAAGATGGCTTCACCAGCATCATCTTCGACATCACCGAGCGCGTCGGCCCGGCAGGCAGCAGCCCGGAGATCGACGGTCGAGCCTTGACGACGCACCTCGAGGAGCTGGTCGGAGAGGATGTTGATACCGTCAAGGTGTGGAATACGACCGAAACGTCCTTTTCACGTTTGAGGTCAGTTACTTTCTGTTCTTTCCCCACCGCAGCTGTCGGTCCCATGTGACGGCTTCGCCGGCGGATCCTATCTGAGAGGAACGTCCAGTTGACATGACTTCTCTTAAAGCACCGACGTCCCAGCCTACACCCTCATCGCCACCCAGACCCCGCAGTCTAAGTCCGCCTCCTCGGCGCCTGATTTCACCGCCATCATCCTCACCCTGGTGCGCCTCGAGAAGGAGTCGACCGATATCCTCATCACTATCAACGTGCCCCACATCAAGGGCGAGTACGATGAGGAAGACGTCGACCTGGAGCTCGGAAAGCAAGGCAAGTTAATTGGCGATGCCGTCGAGTATGCCGCGCGCATTTGGGAGACGTTCAAGGTCAAGGACTGGACTCTGTTTGTTGAGGTCTAGAAGGAGAACATGACAGACGTTGACGAGGATTTGAACGGCCCAGCCGCAGACGCCAGGGCGTATCTGCGCGGGATCTCTGAATGACCGAATGAATGGGCGGGGAACCTCTCCTTAGTCATTTTTGACGGGCGTTGTTTGGCCAGCCGGGACTATGTTCGCGAAGATTATTGAAGTTGGTTGGGTATGGTTAGGTTAGGATTCAGCCTCCCCGACCGTCATTCCTCAGTTATCATACAGCAAAAGATATACCAAGTGCAGTATTCATCATCTGACAATAAGTGCCGCGCTGGACTAGCCGTATTCGAATCATAATGTTATGCTGTTAAGACGGGAACTGACTTGTTCGACAGGCTCTGGAACAGGCGTGCCATCGCTCTCAGGGGTCGCCCGGTTGCTGCCACCTCTCTTCGCCCATCGGTCTGCAATAATTCGCATAACCTCCTTCTGTGCGCTATTAGGGTGTTCCTCCTTGACGATCTTCATCTGCTCCTTGACGAATTTCCCATACTCTGATTGCTTCGCCGCCGCCCGCGGCACAGGCTTCGTCTGCCTCAACATTGCCTTACATGATCCGCAGCGATGACGCTCGGGGTTGATGCTCTTGGAGTGACGCTTGTACTCCAGCCCGCAGTCGGTGCATTCCCAGACGTACTTGAAATCGATTTCATAGGAGTGCTTGGTCGTGACCTCAATCCCTCTGTCCGCAAATGCGCGAGAGCACTTGGCCGCCCAGACCTTGAATTCCTTGCCATGCGGGTTCCCGGTAATGCCGTTGATCATGAAGTTGGCAAGGTGGCAGAACTCATGAGCGACGACGTTGAGGAGGCGTTCCTCGTCATCAATGACCTTCTCAGCAAGCTCGATAGATGCGTGATGGCGGTGAGTGACGGAGTTTTCGGTACTGGTAGACAACTTGCGGACGGTTTCGCGGCGCCAGTTTGCGCGACCGGCCGTGGTGTTCAGTTTTGCCGACCATTTGATTTGGATTCCCCCGGTGGATTCAGCGAGTAGTTGCAGTTTTCCTTGAGTTATGGTGTCGTCAAGTTCGCGCAGGAAGGACTGGGCCAGATCGTGTTTCCTCTTTTCAAAGGCTTTCTTGGTTTCCTTCTGCTTGACTGTTTCTGACTTGGTGTGCTTGGGTTTAGCTGGGCTTCTTTGTGCCGGAGGAAGATTCAGCTTCCTAGGAGAGTGCTCCTCGTTCCAGTCGTCCACGAACTCCTGACTCCAGAACAAGTCCATGCTAGGTCTATGAGGGGTTTTCGGAATTCCAAGGAGCTTCGTTGGGGAGACCAAGGTCTTCTTATTCTTTGGTGGCGTTGATAGCGGTGTTACTCGAGAATGCTCTTGTTGTTTGTCTTTCTGTGATTTCTTAGGCCCTCCGGTGGTGCTACAGAATATCAGCATATAATTCCCAATATGACGTATAGAGATGCTCACAGCTCGAGTCGATGCAGGGCATCTGCCATGTCATCCGTCAAATCGATAATTGCTGATCCAAGCTGTGTGTTATTTCGACCAAGTGTCCTCTCAGCAGAGACACTCTTTGTCCCGACTTCTCCTCGAGGGTTTCCTCTATCGGAGGCCTTTGGTTTTTGGGCATCAAAATCCGGCGTGCGTCTCGTACTCGAACGTGCCTTCGCCTGCGGAACGCTCTCTTGCCGCTGCGCCGAAGGGCGCCGGCTTGTTGACGCTGGCTCTGCCCAATCGAATAGTTTCGGCGTGTCATCATCGCTATTCTCGGGTTCAGAACGTGCGTCAAAGTATTCCGAGATATCGGCCTCGGTAATCTCTGTCGCCTCACGCGTGCTGTCATCAGAGTCGTCGGCGACCTCCTGTGATGGAGCGTGTACAGGCGGCGTAACCCGTGCCTCACTTCGCAGCTCACGCACACTACTACTCGGCACTCTCTTGGATCTGACGGCAACCTCCAATAAGTTCTGTCCCTCGTTCTTCGAAAAGCCTCCGAAGGGCAGCTGCAGCGGATTATCCGACGTCTGACGAAGTTTGCGACGACGAATTGTCGGAGGTATCGCCAAATCTTCCTGCTTCATACTCGCGGAGTTCTTTCTTGATGTCGTTTTGGCACTAGCTGACTTCTCCTCGCTGCGTCTTGATGGCTCATGTTTGTTGACATTGGTTGCCTGTGAAGAAAACCTGGAGGTGCGACTGTGTTGCTTACTCCGTTGGAAGATGACATCTAGGTCAGGAAATTCATCTTCGCTAGACGAAGCAAAGTCAATACGTCCGTTCATTGCGTAAGTGTGCTGCTGTAGGTACTTGTGAGGAGTTCATACGTGCCGCGGGTTCGTGATCGGCTCAGCTTTGCGCAGAAGAGCTACGCAAGAGCTGCCAGATCGTTTACCTAAGGCAAGGGATGTGGTTGCGAGGGGCAACGTTTAGTGTGCCTGGTGAAGTGGCGTCACCCCACTCTTATCCGCGTTACCCAATTGAATCATGTGGCTGGTGTGCTAGGCTGTAAAAACAAGGATCCCATACGCAGTTAGGGGTCAGAAACTAGGGTCTAATAAGCGTGTTAATTAAAGTTATATAAGCAAAGCTATCCTTATACTAAATTATAGTATGCCTAATGCTTTTCTTATATATTATTAAGCCTCTAAGTTACTACTTATATCTTTAAATTACTATTTATATCTCTAATCTATATATAGCTTAATATTATACTATATATAGCCTGTTAATTATAGTGAGGTACTGCTTATAGTTATAATACTCTGCCTTATTAAGAACTTAGTTTATATATATATTAAACCTTCTTAATAAATATTAGCTCTAAATAGCTTTATACTACTTCTCTTATAGAGTTATTTAAAGATTATTCTTCTAAGTAGCTTTATAAATACATTAGCTATATTATCTATTAATAATATATATTTAAAGTTAATCTTACTATATTTAATAACCTCTTATATAAAGTAGTGATAAACCTTTATATACTTTATATAGTTATTTATAGATTTCCCCTTTATAAATATAATAGCTTCTATATTATTAACCTATATATAAAGAGGTTCTCTAAGCTCTACCCTAAGTTTACTTAGAAAATTATATTTCTAAAGTGCTTTTAATATAGCTAATAATATTATATAGTACTTAGCTTTAGTTAATAACTTAGAGACTATAGCTTAGTATTATAATTTCTATAAAATAAACCTATTAGCTATAAAGAAAATTTATTCTATTATTAAGTATACTATATCTTTATAACTAGTATAGTTATTATTAATATAGCTATAGAGACTCTATTTATTTAGGTCTCTAGTTTTATATTCATTATTATAACTTATTATAAAGGAGAAAAATATACTAAGATACTATATTAAGCACTTTATATTCTTTTTATATAACTTATTAAGATAATAGGAAAATCTAGTCCATAGTTCTATATTAAAGGAGAGATCTAGTTATATTATAAATACTCTAAAGCTAACTTTATTTAATACTCTTTAATACTAATTCTAGAGATTTAGATTTAGTAAGGTCTTTATATTAAGAACTATAAAGTTAAGTACTCTAGTCTTAATAAATATATTTATAAACCTAATTTCTACTCTAAACTCTTATACTATATTAATTAAGTAAATTTCTTAATTAATAATAGTTCTCTAATACTTTTTATTAAAAATAAGTTAAATACTAAAGAAGCTATTAAGTACTCTAAGGTTATTAACCTTAATCTTATTACTTATATATTTATAGATTATATCTAGAGCAGCTTTTAGTCCTATTACTAAAATATTATAAATATATATTACTATTATAATATTAATAGTTTCATTATAGTAAGTTATATTATCTATATATAGTAATATAAATTCTATATACTAAAGAATATATTATAACTTCTTTTACTACTATCTCCTACTCTATTATAGCTTATATAGCGCTTTATAGAGTTTAATAACTTACTCTTAATCTTCTTTATAACTATATATAGCTATAAAGCTGCTATACTATAAATCTATAAAAAACTCCTTAATTAAAGAGAAAGATATTATATAGACTGTCTTCTCTAGCTCTCTATTTAAATATATATTAATAAGGTTTTATTATTATATAGAATATCCTTTTTATTATATATAAGCTAATAGAATCTATTATAATATTATTTAAGATATTAAGATATATATCTAGGTAAAGTTATATCTAGAGATTTATAGAAAGCCTCTTACTATAATTTATACCTTATACTTTATAAACTTACTATAAGCTTTTTTATATCTCTAAATCTATTTAGCTATTAGTTAGAGGCCTTATAGTACCTCCTTCTTATTAATAAACTATAGTACCACTTTTTTTATAAGTCTATATATTTTAGTAAATACTATCTCTACCTACTCTAATTAGTTATTTATAGATCTATTCTATACTTCTATAATAGTTATTAAGTCTATATAAAGCTATAAAGTTATTTACTAAATATTTATAAAGGAGTTAGTTATAAAAGTTATAGTATAAGTATAAACTATACTCTCTCTGCTTAGAGACTTTATCTCTCTAATTTATAGATATACTTTATATATCTACTCTATAATTTCTTATATATAGCTTTAGGACTATAAGCTTTAGCTAGATAGTAGTATTTATTAATTCTCCTCTAGCTTTATTATAGATTTATAAAAGATAATATTAAAGTAGATAATAATCTTATCCTGCTTTAGTACCTATATTTTATATACTTAGTCTCTATAATAACTAATAAGAATATCTTTCTCTATATATATTACTATCTTTTTACTCTTAACCTAAACTTCTAGATTAATATAAATAAAGTAGATACTCTTAATAACCTATAACTAACTTATATTAAGTATATAGTTTTCTCTAGAGCTTAATAACTTATTATAGAGTACCTAAATAGATATCTTATTTATAATAACTATAGTATAGAAGTGGTTAATAATATAAACTACTACTATAAATAAATATAGCTATAAATTCACTAGAATCTCTAAATTAATACTTAAAGTATATACCTTATCTAAAATAATCTAAATTTATTATAATATAGTTTATAGTACTCTCAGCTTTATAAAGCTATAGTGGCTATACACTATAGTATATAATTATATAATTATATACTATAGACTATTTCACTATACTTTCTATATATACTAATCTATAGCTAAGATAGTTACTCTTTATAACTTACCCTTACTCTTATCTATAGCTTATAATAGTTATAAGTCTAGCTTTATAGCTTATAAATATCTCTCTAACCTCTCTAAGCTTAGAAAAGAGTAAGTAGCTTTTCTCTTATTATTTTTTACCTATTTAAAATAACTTTATAATACTTAAAAACCTTTTTAAAGTAACTTTATAATAATAGCTATATACTCTTTAATAACTTTCTCTCTAGAAATAAAGCTTTAAAGCTCTACTAACTAGTCTTATTAATATCTTAATTTATATTTATCTATATAAAGTAAGGATATTTAGAAATATCTTAATCTTAATAGCTTTAATATTAAAAAGCATTTTAATATTCTTAAGAGTACTCTAACTATTTAGGAGTTTATAGATAAGTATAATACCTATCTCTAAGCTAAATATAAAGCTAATTTTAATAAGTATAAAGTAGCTTCTTAGAAATAGAAAGCTAAGGAGAATCCCTCTTAAATACTCTATAAAACTACTAAATATAATAACTTTATTAATATTATTAAGAGTAAGGAGTTTAATACTTCTTAATAAGTTAGTAAAGTAAGTCTTACTACTTCTAAGTTTATAAAGCTAACTATATTAATCTCTATTAAATATAAGAATATCTAGGAGAAATAGAGTAATATATTTAAGTTTTTCTCTATTAATAATATAAATCTTTTATTATAGATTACTTTATACTATAATTACTAAATACTTATTTATTAAACTATTAATATAGTTTACCTTAAGATAGTAGAAATAAAGCTTAATAATATAAATAATAAGTCCTAAATTAACCTTTAGAATATACTTTATCTTATTAAATAATAACTTACCTACTTTAATAATAATATATAGAAATAAGTATATTAAGATTATAAAGATATTCTAAAGTATACTAAGTATACTACTTAACCTACTAAGTAATATAAAGAGTAGCACTATCTCTATAAGTTAGTAATAAACTAAAATATTACTAATACTAAGAAAAGCTATAATAAATATACTTTTCTTAAAGTAGTATACTATAAAATAGCTTCTATATAGACTTAAAACTAGCTAGACTTAGTTACTTAAATAGAAAAGATTAAAATACTTTATCTCTTACTTAAAGAGCTTAGAATTATTTTTATTATAAAGATCTATAGTAAGCTAGCTTTTACTAAGGGTTTTAGTAAATTACTTAAAGTATATATTACTTTTATAAACTACTCTAACTTAGAGAATCTACCTTAAGCTTTATAAACTACTTTAGATACTTATTTTCTAATAGTAATACTTAATAAAATCCTTAGTTATATCTATAGATAATACTATAGATAGACTCTATAAAACTATAGCTATATTTAATAAGTATTTATAAACTTACTAAAAGATAGTTTTAAGGATTATAAAATAGTAAAGAATAAAGTATAATATATATAGAAGATAGTAATATCTCTATAATATAGCTATATTTATAATAATTTTATATATATAGAGTAGATTATAAAGAAGTTATAAAAGAGCAGTTAGCTTCTATCTAACTATAGCTATAGTAGATATTATAGTAATACCTAGAGTAAATATAGTAATAGAGATAGTATTAATAACTAAGAGTAACTTTTTAATAATATTTCCTACTATATTATTAACTAAAGCTTTCTTAAAGATAAAAGCTAAGTAATCTAAGTTTATTTTATAGTATTTATATTCTTTAGGAAACTATATGCTCTCTCTAATAGTATTATTCTAGATAAATATAAAGCTCTCTATATTATTAATAATAAGAGAAAGCTAGTTTTTAGTATCTTTATATATATATATAATAATAAGATAATTAAAGTTAGTAATATAAATATACTAATTATTAAGAAGAGCACTTAGGTTATCTAGAGTATATTTAAAGATACCTTAATAGGTAAAAAGAGTGCTCTAACCTTAAATAATACTACTATTATTAAAAATATATATATTAATATTATCTTAGAAATGCTTCTCTTTAAGATAGATATCTAGTATAATAGCTATAACTACTCTTTATTGTTTAGTAAGCTAGGTAAGTCTACTTATATAAAGTAGCTATTATATAAGAGTAACTTAATCTTCTTTAAATATAACTCTATCTCTACCTACCTATCTAGTTTAAGTATTTCTATAAGTAGTATAGATATTATAGCTCTCTTAAATAACTAAAAGCTAGTATACTCTTTATATTACTATATAGCTACTCCTTATTTAGGTATAAGTTATGGTTCTAGGTTAAAAGTAATCCCTCCTTAATAATTATAAAGTTAATAATATTGCTTATTTTGCAGTAAATAAATTTAAGCGTCTGAGTAAAGACCTTATAATATTCCAGTATATATAGTATAGAGATTATAGATTTCTAGTGTTTTTAAAGAACAGTAGTATAGATTTAGAGAGGATAGATCTTAAGCTTAAATATAGTAATCTAGTTAGGATAGATAATTCTATAGCAGTATTCTTATTATATTAGCCTATTATAATACTTATAGATCTATTATTTATCTATTATCTCTTATTCTTATTATTTAAGTAGTATTTATAAGTGATAAGTTATATTAGTGAAGTGATTATTTATATAATAGATATAGGGATATATTAAGGTCTTTAAGATAGGTATACTATAAGCAAACCTACTCCTTATACTTAATAACCTAAGTAGCATAAAGATAAGTTTCTTATATACTAGATTATAAACCTAGTATAGAAGTTATTACTTTACCTCTTTGAGTAATCCTTACTAATCTATAGAAGTTAAGTAGTATAATATATAAGGTTAACCACTAATTAGTATTAGTTTCACACTAGGATAAGGTTTATATAGAACTTAGAGCTCCCTTTATATATATATATTAAAAGCCTATAAGTTAATATATATCTATTTAGAAGTTCTACTTAACTATATAGGTAGTAGTGTTAAACTATATATATATGCTCTGTAATAGGTTATATAACCTTATATATATCTATTAATTATAGTATATATCCTGCCGCTTTGCAGGTTACAGTGTTAGCGCAACAAAGACCTTATTATTAATAGTAATACTTCCTTAAAATACTCTATAAATAGTAATAAAGGATAATAGAGAGTAGTAATCCCTCTTACTATAAATAAGCAATTCTATAAAATAAAGTAGTTAAATTAAGCTAAGATAAATAACTATAAAAGAAGTAATATCCCCTCTATATAATAATCCCTCTCACTAATAATATTCTTAAGTTATTACTACTTAAATAAGTCTATTATTACTAACTTTCTAGATAGAGTCTATAAAGCCTTAAACTAGATAAGAAAACTAAGTTATAATACTATAATTAAGAGCTAAGAGCCTAAATACTTTATAATAACCTATAAATAATATTAAGAGATAATACTAAAGAAGGGATTATAAGATAGGTAAATAATAAAGTTATAAAGTTATTAGTAGATATATAGAATATTAAATAACTTTACGTTAAATAGATATATTTAGATAACCTTAAATATACTAGATTTAAGTGCTTTAGAGTTAATTAGCAAACTTAGCTAGTTATACTAAATTATGCTATATTATGCTATATTATATTAAAACTAAAGAGGTGTGTTAAATTAACCCCTTAGTATATATAGTAATGCGCTAAGTATGCATAAAAGCAGCAGTAACTATAGCGTAATAGCGTGATATAGATATTAGCCACTTTTAGGTATAAATAACGCGTGGATCTATGCATAGAGATTTCCAGAGAGCTACACACTTAATATATTATTATTCTGCACTCTATACTATATGATTTAACAGTTTATACTCTACTACTTAGTTTAAGTTTATAAATATACTTTATAAACTCTTTATTATTATTAATATACTTTTTTCTTAAATAGTAAAGAGATTTACACTTCTAAAAAATACTTTAAATATAGCTCTTTAAATATAATTTATTATTTAGTTAATAAATAATAGCTATAATAAGCTAAATAAAAGCCCTTTTTATTTATTACTTATATAGTTATAAACGCTCTCTTATAGCTTTTAAGTATAAATATTATACTTTATTCTCTTTTCTATAACTAGTGTATAGTAAGTTTATACTTAAGTATTTCTAGGTTATCTTTAGATATAGTATTCTTAATATTTCTTAGTAAAATAAAGCTAAAAGCCTTTTAGTATATTTTAGTATATAACTTAGCTATCTTAAATATATTAAAAGTAACTTAAGTATTTTTAATATATTCCTTATTATAAAAAAGTAGTATTTATATATAATTATATTATTACTTAGTATATATAGATTTAAGTATTTAGATTACTATTATTAAGAGCTATAATAAAGTTTATAAACTATTAATTAGGCTTTTTTAATTATAGAAAGCTATTTATTTATACTTTAGTAATTACTTTTTCTTATTTTATTAACTATTCTTCTATATTATACTTATAAGTAGCTTTTTATATAATAAAAGATTTAGAGTTATTATATAGCTATTTCTAGCTGTAGCCTTATATTTATATATATTAATACTAATACTTTTATAGAATATATATATTTACTAATTAATGCTTTTATATTTAATATAGTATAAATATAAAAGATTTAAGTAAATATTACTATAGATTTAGTCTTAAAGTATATATTATCTCTTTTTATATATATATAGTATTTATCTCTAAATATTTAGTCTATTTAATAAGCTTAATATAGTTTATAATTTACGTTTAATAAGGTTATAATTATATTAGTATATATAGTAGTTATATTATTACTTAGTAATATAACTACTATACTCTTTTCTATACTATTTATAGAGGAGTTAAAGATATTTAAAATAGTTAGCTCTATAACTTAAAGTAGCTTTAAAGTATACTATTTATATTTAGAATAGTAATATATAAATTAATATTATATTATAGTTCAAAGCTAGATATTTCTATATATAAGTTAATCTAGAGGATTTATTTATTATAACTTTATAGCTAGATAGTAATTATAATAATTATTATTTTATAATTAAGGTTTTTAAAGTAGTACTTATAGTAATATAGTGTATATTAAACTATTAATTATTAAATTAAGTATAACTATATATATATATATATATATAACTTCTGTATATTAGCTCTTATTTAAGCGCGTCCCAGCCCGGTTTTCTATGCGTACCCTGGTCGGGCTAACGTTACGCCCGACTCGCACCGCACGTTCCGGACCCTACAATCTGACAATAGCTCCGTCCTCCCTGCTATTCCTAGCTTGGCCCTAATGGACTGGGCCTCCTAAAACCTCCGGAACCCAGCGCCGAAGATTCGAATCGACAACCATGGCTTTCTCATACTGTGTGTGCGCCTCGTCCACTTGGTAACCTTATGTCCGGAAAAAAACGGGGTCTTTTCCACGCCGAATGACGAGTGAAAACTTAGCAGTAGTTATGACTACTGTGACAATTGACTCCTACTCGGCCGATCTTTACACTGGAGACGCGTATTAGTGGATGACGCGGGCAAAGCAAGCACAGATTGACGGCACTGATAGTTGACTAACACCACAAAGACAACAGTGCGGATAATGAAATTCCATGGTGAGGGTCGCGTCTTTGAATAATTTATCTACGCGTAGTTCTGCTCTGTACACTATAGCCTTGTGTAGTGGCAAACCCGATGCATCCATGGGCGTTGCAGCGAACGACATAACACAACACGAGCTTGCAGCCTGCTAGCAGTTCGGGCGCGATACGAACGGCATAAGCTGGGACCCGGGAAGTAGTTGGCCTGCGCCACACTATACGCATTGATCAGTCCTGTTGTCCTGTCGAACAGACTCTCAGTGGTCGGCGTGCTTGCTAGCGATTATCACTGGCGGTTATGCTGAAAGAGGTTGGCCATTGTGTGTTCTGCATCGCGCAACGAAGGTAAGACCCGTGCATAGCCATCTCGATGGTGGCGGGTGGTCGTGCGTTCTGGTGATGCCATGTACACGACTACTGCGGTATGGTGACATGGGATGGACGATGACGGACGACGGAGTCGCAAGACTTGCTCGTTCCCGTTCGCGAAGCATCCCGCCTCTAAACAAGCTACCTATTAGTGTTACAACCACAAGCGGCGCTGTACCTGCAATAAGCGTGCTGCGCGCAGTGTAATACTACGCTATAGATATAAGTAGTAACGCTAGGGCATAGTAATATATAAGAGAAGCACTAGATATATTATACTTAAGTATAAAAATAGCTCTATTTATATAACTATAATTGATATACTTATTTAATTTTTAATTTTAATACTTAACTATATATAAGAGGCTTCTGGCTATTATATAGTAATTTTACTTACTAAGATAATAAACTTTCTAACTTTTTACTTTTTAATAATTTATATAGCCTTTAGTTATATAATTATAACTTAATAATATTTTAAGTTTTAATTACTTTTCTTAACTATAGCTATATTTATATATATTTATAGCTTTGTAATATAATTTAATATTTTAATTATAATAATAATAATAGGTTTTAATTACTTAATTACTATAAACTATTAAATTATAGATTTAGTTTCTTATTTATTATATATATTACTATTAAATACTATCTTAATTACTAGTTTATTATTTACTAGTTCTTTTATATTATAATATATAAATATATTTAGTATATTATATAATATTAAAATATCTATAGAATATTAAAGTATTTAAGCTTAAGATATATAAACCTCTATAAAGTTTTTATAGTAAGTACTAAAATATAAATTAGTTTTAGCCTCTAGCTACTATATAGTAATTTTACCTGCTTTATAACAGACCTTCTAACTCCACGCCACGCCTCCTAATAATATATATAGCCTTTAGTCACGTGATCCTATTCTAACTATAGCTGCACTTATATATACCTATCTCACTAGATAGCTTTATAATCCTTAACTTTACAGTTTAATAATAATATAGTTTTTAATTACTTAATTACTATAGACTACTAAACTATTAACTTATCCTCTTAACTATTACCCACACTACTAACGCTATCTCTATTACTACTTTATCTACTAGCTATATTATTATTAGTAATGCTCTCTCTATATTAAAGTAGTTAGTATAAGCTATACTTATTAATATTTCCCTATAGAGCTGTCTCTATCTTAGTATTATAGAGAGCCTATTTAAAGAAGGGTTAATAAATAGAGTATATAATAACCTATTTAACTTCTAAAGCTATATTTACTTATTTCTATATAATATAACTATATATATTAGTGTCCTCTATAGAGATAATAAGATAAGCTTTCTTAAAAGCTATATTAATAATATACTCTTTATATAAATTAGGTTAGTTAAAAAAGAAGGAGTTTTTATTAATTATATTAATACTAAACTCTATAGTAATCTAGTTTATATTACTACTAATAATAAATATACCTTATATATTAAGTTTATAGTTACAACGCAGCCCCCTGCAAAAAAGACTATAATAAATTTACCCAGTTTATAGGTATAATTTGGGAAACACTATAGAGGCACTTTAATCTATGCCCTCTACTAGTTAAGGATAATAATACAGAAACCCTATATATTCCTGCTAGCAAGCAAACCCTCTAAATATTATAAAGTTAGATATATACTCTAGCTAAATAGACTAGCAGAATAGTAATAGCACAGGCAACGCCGCACTGCATATAACAGGGCTAATTATATTGGGGCTAAGTAGGCTACTAAGACTCTTATAGTAACGCCTTTGCTGAACCTTCTAGTGAGGTGAAAAATGCCTAAAAGGTAAACCTTCTAGCAAGGTGCTACATATATAAGAGATAACTCCTTAACCTTCTAAGAGGTTCTCACAGCCAGAAGCATAAAAAGCTCTATAAGCAGGGCTTTATACCTATCTCTCTTCCTTATCCTTATTAACCTATAATAAGTCCTCTAAGATATTAGTATTAGACCTAGTATATTAATATACTAGCTATATATAAGGTATACCTATTAATGTTAATAATATATAAAATATTATATAATAGTTTAGTATTAATGCTATTAATAAGGCTCTCTGTTTTATTAAGCAGCCTATATAACACTAAGAGCATATTATTAGTATAGCTTTTTAAAGAGCTCTTATTAACACTCCTATAAGGGACTTATAGATATGCTAACTTATTCTATATAAGCAAGCAGACTTAGTAGTAGAGGTTAAATAGGTTATCAGGCACTCTATAGAGTAGCCCTTCTTTAAACAGACTCTCTGTAATACTAAGGCAGAGGCAGCTCTTTAGGGCTTATTAGTGAGTATAGCTTATGCTAACTGCTTTGACACAGAGAGAGTATTGCTAATAATAGCAAAGCTGCTAGCAGACAAAGCAGTGATAGAGATAGTATTTGATAGCAGTGCAGGTAATAGGTAAGAGGATAAGTTAATAGATATTATTATTAAACTGCAAAGTTAAGGATTATAAGGCTATTTAGTGAGATGGGTATATATAAGTGTAGCTGTGGTTAGGATAGTTACGATTACGTGACTAAAGGCTGTGTGTATTGTTAGGAGGCGTAGCACGGAGTTAGAAGGTCTGTTATAAAGCAGGTAAAATCACTGTGTAGTGGCTAGAGGCTATATACCTTATATATATCTAGTATATTAATATACTAAGTATAGTGCTAATATCTTAGAGAATTTATTATAAGTTAATAAGAATAAAGAAGAGGAATAAGTATAAAGCCCTACTTATAGTAGCAGAGCTTTTTATACTTCTAGCTATAAGAACCTCTTAGGAGGTTAAGAAGTTATCTCTTATATAGTAGTATTTACTTTACTAAAAGGTTTACCTTTTAGGCATTTTTTATAGCACCTTACTAGAAGGTTTAGTAAAGGTGTTTCCAGGCTATAAGAGCCTTAGTAGCCTACTTAGCTCTAATATAATTAGCTCTATTATATATAGTAAGCTATAAGAGCCTTAGTAGCCTACTTAGCCTTAATATAATTAGCTCTATTATATATAGTATAGTATTATCTATACTATTACTATTCTGCTAGTCTATTTAGCTAGAGTATATATCTAACTTTATATAAGAGTTTGCTTACTAATAGTAATATATAGAGTTTCTATATTATTATCTTTAACTAGTAGAGAGTATAGATTAAAGTGCCTCTATAGTATTTCCTAAATTATATCTATAAACTGGGTGAATTTATTATAGTCTTTTTTATAGAGAGCTATATTATAACTATAAACTTAATATAAATTATAAGATATTATTTAAATATCTTAAAAACCCTTTATAAATAAGACTTATAAAATATATAATAAATAATAATACTTAATAATATACTATATAATATAACATAGTATATTATAGTATTAATAATACTGTCTATACTATGGATAGAAAGGTCTAGAAAGTCCTAGAAAGCCTTACCTTTAATAAGCTTTCTAGCTAGAACTAAAAGGGTTTAAGCTATAACTTTAATATATAACTAAGCCTAAATAGGCTAAATATCTACGCAATCTACTGTGTAAGCTATTATATAAGTAATTATGTAATAGAAGCCTCTAAAAGGGCTAGAATAAGTATAAATAACTCCTCTCTCCCCTATCTAGCTAGTTACTAGTTAATAAGCCGAAATAATACCTATTTTAATACCTCCTTAATTACCTAAGCTATATTATATAATATTCCTATTACGTAATATGATTACGTAAGCGAGCTACCTCACTAAGATAAATTAGTTTTATTTTATTATATAGTACTTACTTTATTATAGTAGTATTATTATTAAGTTTATAGTTATAATATAGCTCTCTATAAAAGGACTATAATAGATTTACTTAGTTTATAGATATAATTTAGGAAACACTATAGAGACACTTTAATCTATACTCTCTACTAGTTAAGGATAATAGTATAGATAATACTATACTATATATAATAGAGCTAATTATATTAAGGCTAAGTAGGCTACTAAGGCTCTTATAGCTTAGGAAAAATACCTAAAAGGTAAACCTTTTAGTAAGGTAAATACTACTATATAAGATATTAAATAACTCCTTATCTAAAGGTTAACCTTTTAGTATTATAGTAGTATTATTATAAATTATAAGCTTAGCTTACTCTTAAGCTATAGTTATATATATATCTTATTATATTAATTAATTAAGCAAGAGCTTTAATACTACTATACTATTTATAAAGGCTTTAAGTACTTTAATACTATTTTATTATAGTAATATAAAGCTTAGAGAGCCTTAAGTTCCTTAGTATTACTTTATTATAATAGTTTATATAAACTCTATAAAGGCTCTAAGTCCTCTTATAGTAGTTTATATAAACTCTATAAAGAATATAAGTACTTTAGTACTGCTCTATTATAGAAGTATTAAGCTTAGAGGGTTTATATAAAAGCTTTATTAATAAGAGTTATTATATATTATAATAAAAAGGTCTCTCTATAAAAAAAGGCTTTATAATAAAGCCTTAAGAAGATATAGGATTTTATAAAGAAGGGTCTCCTAATATTAGGGAGGAAATAGAGTATATACTTCTAATATTAAGTTAGATAGAGCTCTATATATATAGAGCTTCTATTATAATAGAATAAAGTACTAGGTTATTTAGATATATTAAGATAGATAAGATAAGGTTTAACTAAGGAGTACTATATATAGGAGTGTGCAGGCAGTCTATATATATAGATAGATAGTAACTAATAGTGGAATAATAACAAAATATATAGTATATATATATAAATCTAAAGAGAATTTTATTAATTTAAAATAGTTCTAGTATTCTCTTAAGTTAGATTATAATTTAGGTATATATTATAGTTAGTATTTAAAGATTGCTTAATTAAGAAGTTATAATAGCTTTAAAAGTAAGAAAGTATTAAGATTTTAAGAGAGTAATAAAGTATAACTAAAAATAATATTAAGAAATAGTATTATAATATATAGATATAGATAATGTATTATATAATATTAATATATTTATAGAATACTAAAGTACTTAAACTCAAAGTATATAGACTTTTATATAGGTCTTTATAGTAGTTAGTAATTAGTGGTTACCATAATATAAATAAATATATTTTACTTTATAATATTTATTTATTATAGTAGTATTATTATATTTTATTTAATTAAGCTAGTTAATATCTTTATAGCTATATTATTATTAATAATACTTTCTCTTTTTAATATAAACTATATTTATTAATTTCTAAAGAGCTATCTCTATTTTAATATTATAAAAAGTTTATATAATATATTAAAATATATACTATAGAGAATAGTTATATATAAATTATTATATAACTTATTATATATATAGTTTAATATTATTATTTATATAATTATATAAATATAGAATTAATTCTTATTTATAAGCTTAGGCTTACTATATAATATATATATTTAAGCCTTAAGCTCTTATATACTTATATAAGTTTATATAAATTTAATATAAGCTTTTATATAAATTAATATAATACTTATTACTCTTAAAATAGAGAATAATTAATAAGAAAATAAATAAAAAGTAAGTAAGTATAAGTATATAAAGTATAAAGAAAGCTAAGTTAGTAGTATAAAGCTTTACTAAAATATATACTTATAATAATATATACCTCTTAAATAAGGGAGGTGCTTTTCTTCCTTAGGTGTTCTAGATAAGAAGTTGGGAGGCACCTCAGGTGAGGGATGTGCTTTCTAGTAGAGCTGCATATATCAGATTGTAGGGTCCGGAACACGCAGTGCGAGTTGGGCGCGATGTTAGTCCGGCTCCGCGCGCAGGCCTGAAGCGGCCCAGGCGCGCTAACTGCAACCAGGGTGCACACAGGAAAAAGGGGTTAGAATACACCTAAATAAGGGTAAGTATATAGATTTATATATATACTATAGTATTATAAATATATATATAATTATGCCTAATTTAATAATTAATAGTCTAATATATACTATATTGCTATAAATACCACTCTAAGACCTTAATTATAAGATAATAACTACTATAAATATCTTTTAGCTATACAGATATAGCAATTAGATCCTCTAGATTAACCTCTTATATATAAAGGTGTCTAGCTTTAAGCTGTGGGATAGTATTAACCTACACACTGCTATTCTAAATACAGATAGTATGCTTTAAAGCTGCTTTAGAGGTAAGATTATAGAGCTAACTATTCTAGATATCTCTAACTACCCTTTAAGCAGTATAGCAAATAGTATAGCAGTTATATTACTAAGTAATAATATAACTACTATGCATACTAATATAATTATAGACCTATCTAAGGCAAATTATAAGCTATACTAAGCTTATTAAGCAGACTATATATTTAGAGATAAGCACTATAAAGTATATAAGAAGCAATAATATATACTCTAAAATTAGATCTATAATAATATCTACCTAGATCTCCTATACCTATACTATACTATAGATAAGGATATTAACTACTAGATATATATACTCTATAAGAGTATTAGTATTAATACTTATAAATATAAGACTATAGCTAGAAGCAGTTATACTATAACTCTAGACCTCCTAGCATATAAGAAGCTACTTATAAAGTGTAATATAGAGAAATAGCTTATAAAGTGAGAGAAAGCTATTACTAAAGTATAAGCTAGTAGCCTTATATAAGTAAAGGAGCCTAACTAGTAGTTTATAGATTTTATAATAGCTCTTAGTAATAGCAGTTTAGATACCTAGATCTATATATATTAAATAATAGTATAATTATATATAAATACTAGCTCCCTTACTATAGGAGATATACTAAAAGACGCCTAAGTTGCTCTTAATATATTTAAAATAGCTAACCTATATACTAAAACAGGCTAAGGAGCATTTAGCCCTACTATACTAGAAGATAATAAGAATGCTATATCTGAGAATAACTTAAAAGCATCTAAGAAGTAAAAACCTGCTATATACTAAGTATATAGAGGAGAGTAACCTATAGCACCTAAAAGCTATAAAAGGGTGTCTATAACTATATAAATAACTAATAAAAAGAGCCTCTACCTAGCCTACTATAGCTACTACCCCTTAGCAAAGTGCTAAATTATATTTAAAAAACTATATCTAGAGTGCTTTTAGAAAAGCAAATCCCTCTACTATCTAGTAGAGAAGTATATTAATAATAATAAGAAGCTTATAAAGTATATTTATAAGCTTAAACTAAGTAGCAGATAGTATATAGAGGATAAATAACTATATAGCTACTATAGAGAGACCTTTAAGTCTGTATTTTATATATAGCCTAATAACTACTAACTTTATAACTCTGCTATCCTGGATTCTAGAGTAATAATATATATATTTAATAATACTATATAGTTTACTATACTTATAGGAGCAGTTCCCAGTAACTTCCTATAGGTAGGTGTATACTAGGTCTCTATTAAGAGATATAGTATAGTTAATATTAAAGTAAAGGGGTATAGTAAAAGCATAATATATCTATAACTATATAATATAGCGCTCTGCTATAGGTTTATAAGTAACCTTATATTACTTAGAAAGCTATACTAGTATGGTATCTAGTAGGATATAAGCCTATAAAATAACTGCCTTTAAAGATTAGATTATACTTACCTCTATATATTAGATAAGAGATATTACTAGCAGGTCCTTAAGTATAGGGAGACCTTAGGGGGTACCCTGTTATAGAATAAAACAGATAAGATAGGTGCTATATTCCTTATAAGCACTTAGTAACCCCCAGCTAAGCGCTATATATATATATATAATATAATAATAAAGCGATAATCTATCTGTAGTAGTACTATAATATAGCACTAGTATCTTAGACACCTAAGCCTAGAAGCTATTTAACACCTCTTAAATAGTATAAGAGGAGTCTACCTTATCTAAGGGGGTAAGCCTATTATAATAATTAACTATAATACCTATAATATAGATAAAGTCTGCTACTAAGTATAATAAGTACTATAAGAGTCTATTAAGTATATAGAGCTAGGTGAGCATATTACCCTAAACTTCTATAACTATAATAAAGGCTATAAAGGGTATTACTTAGTACTACTTATAATAGATTAACCTATAATATATATTTAGGACTTCTATCTTATATAATAAGGCATAGATAAGCTCCTTATAGTAATTAAGGACTACTTAATAATACTCTTAACGTAGTATAGAGTATAGGTAAAAGTAATTAAAACAGACCTTAAGCTTATAAAGTACCTATATATTATTACTACTATTAAGGTATAAGGTATCTACCTTAAGCTATCTACTACTAATACTTAAGTATAGAATAGCAGAGTAGAATAAGTTAGTACTATAATTAAGAAGTATATAAGAGCTATAGTAATAGGTATAAAGCTACTAGATATACTATAGTCTAAGATAATAAAGTTATTTACCTATCTATATAACTATATACCTATAGTAGTAAGAGGCTAGTAAATACCCTATAAACTATTTTATAAGCACTTCTAGGTAAGCAAGTCTGCTAACTATATATATCCTAACCTCTTATACCTATACACCTATAGCTGCAAGGTATTTACTATAATAAAGGAAGCTTAACTTAAGTAATAATACTATAAAAAGCTTATACTATATATATTTATTAGCTTCCTAGTAGGCTATATATCTAGTAACTCCTTTTATATATAGAACCTGCTATATATAGAAGTGTTTACTATATATAATATAATATTTAATAAGAAGAAGTTTTTTAATAGTAACTTAAAGGGGCTTATTAAAGAGTTCTAGTATATAGACCTTGCTGTAATATAAGAGCAGATTAACTAGCTAATTAGCAAGAGCTATATATAAGCTGCTCTGTAAAACGCTAATAAGGAGATAGATAAAGTAGTTAAGTATAATAACTATACTAATAAGTGTATAGAAGATCTAGAAGCTATAGTATTAAAGAATATAGATATAGCTATATTATTACTATTATAGAGCCTAGTAGCCCAGGCTACTATAGCTATACTAGAAATAAATAACACTTCTACCTATATAAATACTTATTTTAAACTAATAACCCCTCTAGAAATACTGCTAATAGCGTTTTTTATAGCTTTATAGAGTGTGCTTATAAGTATAAGGGGGTATAGGGAAAGGCATAACTACCCTTTAAAATATATAAATAAAAATAGATAATATAAATTATCACCACTTTAATGCTACTATATATTATAAACCTTATTTAAAGCTGCCTTTCTAGCAGACTATATATAGCTATACTAGAAGTATAAGACTATATAATTAGAAAATAGCTCTATAACCTAGAATACTTAGACTAATTACCTACTAAGTATATATATAGGGTGGAATACCTCTAAAACTTTAATAGGAGTAGGTTATACCCTTAAAGCAGCTATAGATAAGATAGATCTATAATAGTAAGTATTTGCTATAGTTAAAGAATAAAGGCTAGAGAGTATAAAGTACTATAGAAGTACTATAGTATATAGTAACCTAAGCAAATTAGATAAAATAGCTGCTCTATTAGGTTACTCCTAGTCTAAGTTACCTCCTCTATCTATATCTTATAATCAGTTAGCACTATATAATAGACTTATAAGACTATACCTATTTATAAAGGAATTTCTAGAGGCTGAGAAATCTCACTTAAAGGGATATAAAGTATTATAGTTTTAGTATAAAGTAGCAAAATAAGAGGCTTATAGTTACTAAGTGCTTAGCTACTACTAGGTTTATATATATAAACTTAATAAATATAGGCAGCTAGCAAAGTTTAAAGTAAGACTTATAATCTGAGGTAACTAATAAGTAAAAGATATATAGGATATATATATAGTAACGCTTATAGGTATATCTTTCTAAGTGCTAATAGCTATAGCTGCTTATTTTAATATAGAGCTATTATAATATAATGCTATAAATATATTTATATATATATCTATTAATAAAACAGTATTTATAAGTATACTACTAGGCTACCACTATAATAGTAAGGTTTTATATCTGTAAAAGGTGCTTTATAGACTATACTGCTTGCTACTACTTTAGTAAAAGCACTTAGAGGTAGGCCTTACTATACTTAACTTTAAACAGATAGCTAGTAAGAACTACTACTAGTAGTATAGGTAAGTGATATTCTTCTTCTATATAGATAATTATATATTAGTATTTCCTTATAAGTATACTAAAAGTATAAAGGAAGCTATAAACACCCTCTAGAAGTACTACTACCTTAAAGGAGGTTAGGATCTATAATAGTTTTTTGGGATTAAAGTGCTCTATAACAGAGCTATATATAAGTTATAGCTATTATAGTTAGTATTTACAAATAAGGTATAAAAGCTGCTTAAGTAGCATACTATAAGCCTTAATATAGATAATTAAGTATATATATCTATAATAAAAGATAAATTAGAACTATATAAAGGGGAAGCAGCTTTATAGGAGATTAACTACTACTAATACTATATTAGAATAATTCTATATATAGTAGTAATAACACAGCCTAATATAGTATTTACTATAAGCTGCCTTATAAGATTTAATAATAATCCAGGCCCTATATAGCATTATGCTGCTAATTAAGTCCTCTAATACCTCTACTAAATATAATATCTCTGCTTTAAGTATAGTACTAAGCCTAGCAGACTAGATAATATACTTAAAGTTGCTTTAAATACTAGCTTTATAGATAATATAGTTAACTAAAAGAGCTTATAAGTACTTATAATAAAGCTATTTAGAGGTATAATTATATAGAAGATAAATAAGTAGATAATAGTTATAATATTAATAACTAAGGTAGAGCTACTTATACTATTTTAAGTAGTATATAAAGCCCTCTTTATAAGTTAGCTAATAACTGCTCTATAAGTTTAACTTCTAAGTAATACTACTACTAAAGCTACTTTTACTATACCTAGTATAATATTAATAATAATCTAAATCTAGTATAATAATTAATAAACTATTTAGCTAGTTAATATAGAGCTTATTTAGCTATAAATAAGGCTATAATATATTAATATCTATAACTATTAGCTATAGCAGGAGATTATAAAAGGGTATATAGTAGTTAGCTATACTCTATTAGCAGAGATAATAGCAGATAGACTTATAAAGGTACTTATACTACCTTAATTTAAAGCGTTTTATAGTTAGCTATAAATAAGTAACTAATATATATAACTAGAAGAGAACTATATATAGAACCTAGAGAAAGAGGATAATATAAAGCATATAAAGGTAATAGAAACCTATATTTAGGATAAGACAGACCCTAATAGAGTTTAGGAATAGCCTCACCAGGCTAGCAATCTTTGAGGAGGTATATTAGATTATAGGGTCTGGAATGCATAGTATAAGTTAGGCATAATGTTAGTCTGGCTCTATGCATAGGCTTAAAGCGGCCCAGGTATGCTAACTGCGACCGGGGTGTGTGCAGGAAAAAGGGGTTAGGACGCGCCCAAATAAGGGTGAGTATGTAGATTTACACACACACTACAGTATTACGAATATACGTATAATTACGCCCAATTTGACAGCACAACTGCAACGATGCTGGACCAGGGATATAGCGCTAAACACCAGACGCGCCCGCGACGAGACGAACCCTTCCTTTCTGCAAAGCTGGCCAATGACTTAACGAGAAGGTCACGACGGGACCTGAACACGACCTTGGATTAACCCTGGCCCCGCAAGTGCCGGAACGCCCGGCCTTCCACTGAAAATCCCAGGCATGCCCCCTGATCCCCCTTTCCAATCCTCTGGCCTCCCCCGGTGATATGTTGCGTCAGCGGCCAGTCAACGTCGTGCCTGGGTCTGGAAACCGAACTGCACACTGTGACGCCCGTTATCCATAGAGTCTGACGGGCCATTCGAGAGCTCCAGAGGCGAGGCAGCTGGCAGAAGCGGAATGGCAGATAACGGGCAACAATTTTTTTTTTTGGGGGGGGGGCGGGGGAGGGCGATGTACCAAGCCTCAGTGACGACGCAATATGTCTCTGCCGGTGAAATTAGCAGAGGCGCCTAGGCACTCAGTCCTGTTGTCATCGAAGAACAAAGTACAGTGAGATGGGGCAAAATCACAACAGCCCTTACTACCTAAGGCAGTAGACGGCGGTGTCATGAGGACTGGACGTCTGTTGAACAGTTGTGAAGACACTATTGCAAACATGAGTTGGAATTCCGAGGAAACAAAAGTCAAAAAGCAGGGCCCGAGACCGTGATCAGGCGAGGTCTGAAGCTTGAAAAAACAAAAAACCCCAGAAACTCGGTGGTGTGTGAACGTGTGGTGGTTCACTGTGTGCACTGTACCTAACTACGCAGTAGATATGGAGCTGCAGAGCCGTGCCAAAAAAGCCAATGGCCCCCGTCATTCCTTCCCCCATACACCATTCCGCTGGATAACCTACTGCATAAGTCCGAGGCATCCCGTCCCGACCTTGATTTGGCACAGGCACTGCCAGCTTAAACCCAATGGCTGAGGTGCTCTTCAATTCTCACTACTGCAGGTGTGCAGGCGAGCTGACACGCGATGCGATATTTCACCCGATGGAGAAGTGCAGATAGGTAGCCAGCAGGAATGAATATCCATCCTGCGTGCCTCACGTTAGTATAGTCTCCCGTTTTCTACCTACCTTAGGTAGGACACCTGCGTCTAGAGGTACGTATCTGGAAGAGACCTGAAAGGAAGAAGGGGATGCGGGAGGTCAGGGTTGGGAATTAGTCACGATTTTAGTCAATTAGTCAAAAGACACTACATTTTTGAAAATATATATATATTAAATATAAAAATAAAATAAGTAATATAAATATATAACTATATAGTTTAATAACT